>SJYC01137407.1:0-11669 GCA_006408675.1 Madoqua kirkii
GGATGGTGGTGATGGTGGGGATGGTGGTGATGGGGATGGCAGGGATGTGGGGATGGTGGTCGTGGTGGAGATGGTGGTGATGGGATGATGGGGATGGTGGCTGTGGGGATGTGGAGATGGCGGTGGTGGTGATGATCATGGTGATGGTGGGGATGGTGGAGATGAGGATGGTAGGGATGGTAGTGGAGGGAATGGTGGGGACGGTGGTGCTGTTGGCAGTGATGGTGGTCATGGCGGTTGTGGAGACGTGGGGATGGTGGGGATGTGGAATGGTGGCGATGGAGGAGGGGGTGATGGTGGTGGAGGGAACGTGGTACTGTGCTGCTTGCTGATGCATTTGGTAGGAATTCAGTCACTTTCTGGGGTCCTCTTTGGTTGACAAGCTTCTTGTTTGGAACCTCCCCTGACCCCACCCCCATTCTGAAGCAGGCTTTCCTGAACAGAAGATTGAAGAGGAGGACAGTGTGAGAAGGGGCTCAGTGTGGAGAAACAGCTCCCAAGTCACCGAGGGGATGGAGAGGCAGGGCAGGAACAGAGGCAAAGCTAGCAGGGCTTGAGCTTGTCAGTAAGACGCACTTTCACACTTTATTTATTTTCCTCTTTAAATCCCTTTCCACTGAGAGCCCGGAGCTGCTCTTCAGGTGCTCTCTCGATGGAGAAAACAGACAAATGTTGTCTCCCAAGCTCCTCACTGTTCTGGGATGGCCGGGCACCGGGGCCTAAGGGGTCTGCTGGGCCCTGAACTGTATGTGGCAGGCATGTCACCAGCTTGCAGCCTACAGAGGGAAAAGGACGTCCCAGCCTTCCCCAGGAGAGTCGGGGCCAAAACTCAGTCTCCAGCTTTCCCATCCTGGCTCTTCCCATCACACCACAAACTCTTTGACCCCTGAGTCACCCAGAGGCAGAGAAGGAAGAGTCAAAGATCCAACTAGCCTGCACACAGAGAGAAAAAGTCCAGAGGAGACCAGGTCGCCCAGGCCCAGGGCTCACACCTCACCACCTCCCACCTCTCAGTTCCCTGGCCCTCCAAGCTAGCCCTGCGACTCCCTGAGCCCCAGCTGCCCCGCCCAGAGAGTCCAGGATGGGAACACTGCCATCTCAGGAAGACAGACTCTGGGTCTCCAGGGCGGGGTCTTGGCAGGCAGGGCCCAGACACGTGCGGGGGCCCCCACCCCACCCCAGAGGGGTATCAGCCGCCACCCCACATTGGGGAGAGTAGACAGGCAGGGGCAGAGTGGCGCCAGGCCTGGGTCTGGCCACCACGGGAAGACCTGCCGGCACCTGTGGACCGAGGGCCTTCCCCTGCCTCTCCCAGGCTGGCCTCGTTAACACCCGCCCTGTGGCTGGGGCTGGGGCGAGGGTGGAGGGCAAAGAGAAACAGCTGAGGCAGTGGAAAGAGTCCTAGCTCTGGCATTTAACTGCTTGTATGGCTCTGGCAAACCGTTTCTCTCTGCCTCTGATTTTTCATCTATAAAACCAGGACAGTTGTTCACATGAAACAGAGCCCATTAGGGGAAGCTCATGTGAAGTACCTACCAAATGCCAGACACACAGTAGGTACACAGTTACCCATAGCTGTAGAGGTGTGTCCCTAAGACCTCCCATGGAACCCCCTAGCTGCCCAACTCCAGAACTCCACGAGAGACCTGGGCCACCTCTTCAGACTTCTCCTTGGAACTGTCTCCATGGCCAGCTCCCCAGAGCCCAGGCCATTCCCCCTTTCCACAGTCTAGAAAGTGGGGCGGTACCCTGGCCCCCGGAGAAGCTCAAGGCACAGCAGCTGCTGTGACCATGCTTGGCTCTACCACTTCTAGAGCACGAGGCCTGTCAATTAACCCTCAGAGCCTCAGTTTTCTCATCTGCAAATGGGATCATAGTAGGGCTGCTGTGAGAGAGAGAGAAAGGGTATGACGCTCGGAGAAATGGTGTCCCCTGGCCCCAGCCCCAGCCCACCAGCACAGGGGACTGGTTCTGGGGGAGCCTCAGAGCTGCTGTTGAGAGGCCTGGCAGCGCTGGAGAGGGAGGAGGGAGAGGGAGAGAGGGATGGGGCGGGGAGCTGGCGGAACAATGGCCAGGCTGGGTTTGTGGTTTGCGTCCTAAGAGAAGTGAGTTGACGCTTTCTTGTCATCAGACTTTCCAGTCACCTGCCTGGGAACCTGAGGAAAAGATTAGGGAACCAAACACATATTGTTTCTTTTGTTCGAGGTGCCAAGTTTGGTGGGATGAATTGGCCATCTGTTCTCCCAGCTATGATCTGGCAAAGCCAGAAACCTCTGCTTTCCGACTTGCCACTTTCCATCAGTCGCAAACAAAAGCCGAGGGGTGGGGAGAGGGTGGAAGCTACCCCCCACCCCCCGGCCCCAGTCCCCACTGCCGGGCTGACCCCCCGCCGGCCAGGCCCCTGCCCCAGCCCACCGTGCGCCCTGGGCCTCAGACAGCGAGACCCGAGCGTGAGCTGGGAGGACGCCCTGTGCCCTCAGCTGACCCAGCCAGCCTCCCTGAGCCTCAGTGCTCCCGAACTCAGGCGAGGCTGGAAGGGGCCCGCAGAGCTCCCCACATCCTCTGGCTCTGATGTGGGAAGCAGAGATATCCCTGAGGTGTGGGGAGGGGAGGGCTTCAGACGGGAGGGCAGCTGCCAGGCGGGATGACTGAGGGTCAGCCCTTCCTGGGCATTGCCCATCAGAACTCCTGACCCCTCCTTGTTAGGGTCTCTCCTGGGAAAGGGCTCAGAGCACAGATTCTCAAACCCAGGGGTGACTTTCTGGGGGGAATGGGGTTTGTTCCCCAAGCAGGAATCCCCCTGACTTAGAGGCTCTGAGGGCACTGGGGAGCCCCTGATGGGGTGGGAAGAGCTTTGTGGGAGTATCTTTCCCAGCAGCGGGGAGCAGAGTTCTCATCTGATTCTCAGGGACCCTGTGATCTGAAACAGGTTCAGAATGAGTGGCCTGGAACCTAGGAGGCAAATTGGCCCCACCTGTTGTGATATCCCCAGACTGAGGGGACAGGAAAGACATTATGCTTCTCACACCCTAAATGGAGGTGTCCCTGAGACGGGAGCCAGCAGCTCAGCTGTGTCCCATCAGACGCTGGGTGTTGGGGGCGGCAGCTGCCCACAGTCAGGACAGGACAGGCCTGCGTGGGCGTTTGGCCACATGGGGCAGAAAGCAGCTCTGGGTGGAGCAGGGGTAAGGGGCTGCACCTGAGGACTCAGATGCCTCCTGCTCTCTCAGTGCTCCCTGCAGACACAGGTGACAGCCAGAAACCAGACAGCGTGCCCTCCTGTTCAGGCCTGAGTTACACTGAGCTGATGGCCTCGCAGTCTCCACACCAGGCACCCTGTTTCCTGTCCCTTCCCTACTCCCCCAAAGGGCAAGGGAACTCGGGCCAGCAGACCGCTGTCTGTGCTCTGCCCTCTGTCAGCTTGTTTTATTCACGCTTCATGGTCAGAATACGCATCAAGGCCCCATTTCCTAGATGAGTCCACTGAGGCTCAGAGAGGTTAAAAAAGTACAGCTAAGGTCGCTCAGCCAGCTAGGACCAGAGCCAGGATGTGAGTCCAGCTTGCAGCTGGAGCTCCAGAGTTAAGCATCCCAGTGCCCCTGCTCCTCGGTAGGTCTGCAGGCAGCGGCAGGTAACAAAACCCCTGAGTAAGTCCCACCCCCACTGTGCCCCACCCCCAGCCCACATGCATCTGCTGTGCCCCATCCAAACTGATTATAGCCCAGAACATGGAGGCTGGGGGAGGGATGGAAGCAAGCAGGCCCTGAGAAGACATGAAAGAAAATCTGAAACACACGTGTGTTGCCTTGGCTCTGGTAACCCTGAGCCCTCAGCCCGTGTGGCCCAGCGGAGCCCCTCCCTGCTCCCCTCCCCACCTGGGTCTCTCAGACGGGCCTGCTTTGCATGCTCAGCCCCTGCCTGCCGGCTGGCAGAGGCCGCCTGAACCTCCAGGACCTGAAGAGCTGAGGGCTGGGAGACACCCCCACCCATAGAGCCTCTCCGTCTACAGGAGGGGCTGAGGGTTGCGGAAGGAGCCTGACTGGCTGGGGCTGCAGAGCCAAGTGGGAGCTTGACCCTAGACTCTGCAGGCCGCGGGAGGGGGTCAAGGCCAGCTGCAGAGCAGCCTTCCCCCCGCTGGCTCTCTTCCCAACCACCCACCGCAAGGCCTAGGAGAACCTGTCTTTTCTCGGCCCTTGCACCTGCTGCCTTCTGCTGAACCCCTTCCCAGCCAGCCAGAGCTTAGTGACCCTCAGCACTCGGGGTGGGGGAAGCTCGGAGAGGGGTTGGCAGTGGCAGGCTCTGGAGGGCTAGAGTATGGGTCAGAGACAAAAGGTGAGGCCAAGTGACAGGTCCTTCTTTGCTGTTTATTTGGGACATCCGTCTAGCAATCAGCTTACGGCCTCCAAACATGTGGCTCAATTTCTCTCGAAGTATGGTGGCTGGGGGGGAAGAGGGGGCTGCTGCCAACACCCACTGGATGCTTCTTGGTGAGCTCAGCTGAGCTCCGAGGCCTGTGCCTCTTGCCAATGGCTGAACACTTGCTTTGCAAATTAGTTTCATATTTGGGAGGGTGGGGTCTGGGAACAGGGCTGAAGGGCTGGAGAGGTGAACAGGCAGGATGGAGAAGGCGCGGGGCTTGAGAGGCAAGTATAAGGGGATTCACGTCCCAACTCAGTCACTTGCTAGTTTGTAGAGCCTGGGCAAGCGACTGTCTCCCTCTTCTCCCCTCTGAGGCTTTGTCTGCGCGGCTGTGAAATGGACGCACCTGGCAGGGCAGGTGCGCCGCACGCTCAGTGCACGTGGACGCCCCTCCAGGCCCTCACCTTGTCTGCTCGCCTCTCCTGAGGCTCCTCGACTGCTCCTTGTTGGGCTGACTTCTGCCTGCGGTGGCTTCCTGTTCGAGGAGCTGGTAGGGGGGCTGGATTTAAAGCAAGTTTTGTCAGGGATGGCCATGTGTTGTGGGATAAGAACCCTCACTCTTAGGGCCCCGGTGGGGAAAGGTGGGGATGGGGGCTGAATGAGAGGCCTCCTGAACAACTGCTGGATCTAAAGTTCAGGGTCACCAGAAGGCCCCAGAAGGCAGAAGTCCGGGGGCCTGGAGTCCTGAGGTGGGGTCAGGGTAGAGCTGAGATGAGCGGGCTCCTGTGAGACGGGAGACAGCAGGCCTGCGTGTCCCTGGCCACCTCCCACTACCACCCCAACCTACCTTCCCACCTTGTGACCAAATGACCCAACTCACAGACCCCTGAGGAGGAACGTGGTGAGAAGTGACATTTCCCTAATATGGCTGCTATTCCACGAAAGTGAAAGTGTTAGTCAATCAGTCACGTCCGACTCTTTGCGACCCCATGGACTGTAGCCTGCCAGGCTCCTCTGTCCATGGGATTCTCCAGGCAAGAACACTGGAGTGGATGGCCACTCACTTCTCCAGTGAATTTTCTGAACAAAGGGATTGAACCAATGTTGACATTGAAAGGCAGATTCTTTACTGTCTGAGCTGTCAGAGAAGACCATGGAGAATATTAAATGTAGCACATGGGGTCCCAGCCCAGACCAACCACATTGCAGTCTCCCTGGAACCAGTATTTTAATCAGCTTTCCTGGCTTCTCTGGTGTACATCTGGGTTCACAGATCTGTGAGTGGTAGGGAGCAGGAGGTAGAGGCCACTCTGATCTAGTGTGACCTCATCTTAACTTGATTATGTCTGCAGACTATTTCCAAATAAAATCACCCTCACAAGCACCAGGGTTTAGGACTCTGTTGGGGGACACACCCAGTACATCATCCATAAAGTGCCTGGCCATGGAACGTGCTCCATGCTAACGGGTGGGTAGAGAGATACTGAGTGAGACAGGGGAGGAAGACGGTTGTGTGCCTTCAGAGAGATGCATTCCTGCTCTATGCTTTAGCCATCTCACTTCCCTGGGGTGTTCTGAGGATTATCTGAGCAATGTCTGCAAAGGATCTGGTTTGCAGAGATACTCAACAAGTGCCGGTCCCCTCATCATGAAGAAACAGTGATGTTTTGAGAGATCCTTGATGGTTAATGTCCATGGTGGTTTTCTCTTGTGACTGGGAGGGAGAAGGAATGGTGAATGCTGATGGTCAGGAGAGAGTGTTGTGCTTGCTGATGGTCAGGAGAGGGTGTTGTGCATAAGCTGGTGTTTTTCAAAAGCCCCAAGGCCACCGAGGGAGAGGGGATGGTGAGCAATTGCCCTTGGAGTTCACATGCATCCATCCCTGCAGGTCTGAGCTCATGGCCAGGTGCTGGCGTTCAAGGGCAGGGAGAGGCCCCTGAGATGGATCTGGCGGAATGCTTTGTATTGGAGTGATTGGAGGTGACGGGTGGGGCTGGGCTGGGAATGAGCAGGGCCGTGAGCCAGGAGGCTCAGGCGGTCTGTAGGCTAAAGCTGCAACATATTAGTCCCCGGTCGACTGGGGATAGGGAGTGGGGGATGGGGTCAGGCTTCCAGTGAGAACCAAGACAGTGGGAATTCTGGTGTAGCAGCCTGGAAGGCAGCAGGTGGGCAGACAGAGAGGTAAGGGGAGAATGTGGCTGAACACCCAGATGGCACAACTCTATAGGGTCCTCGCAACCCCTGGGAGTACAGGCTATGGTTATCCCCATCTCACAGAGCAGCAAACCGGGGCCCCAAGAGGGAAAGAATCAGCTTGAGATCCTCCTCCAGCCCCTCTCCTCTCCTTTCATCTCCACCATCACATCCTCCTATGACTTCTATCCACCCCATCTTCCTCTTCTTCTTCTTTCACATCTGTGGTGGTCACACTGTAAGCCCCAGAATCTGTGAAGATTTCTTTATATGGCAGATAGGATTAAGTGAATCTCCTAGAGATGGGTTGATTATCCCATGTTATCTGGGTGGGCCTGATATGATCACAAGGTTCCTTATAAGAGGGCAGTGGAAGGCTGGAGAGTTGGAATCAGAGAAGGTCACATGAGGCTGGAAACAGACCAGAGCTTTGAAAATGGAGGGAGGGGGCTACAAGCCAAGAATACTGGCACCCCTAGAAGCTGGGAAAGTCAGGGAAGCAGAGTCCCCCAGGGAGCCCCCAGAAGGGACCAGCTCTGTGGCCACCTTCACTCTTATGTCAGACTTCTGGCTCCACCACTGTAAGAGAATGCGTTTGTCTTGGTTTAATCACTGAGTTTGTGGTGGCTTGTTGCAGCAGCAAGACAGATACACACCCATCCCTGGCTCTGCTCCCCTTTTCTTCCATCTCAAGTCCTCTTTCTCCTGCCTTCTCTTCCTGCTTCACCATCCCCTCTTCCCATAGTGTCCTTTCCTCTCTTCCAGCTCCATCTCAGTCTCCTTTTCCTTTTGCCTTCACTTGTTCTAGTCCTCTTTCTCCACCTTTCGTCCCTCTTCCTTCTCCACCCCGTCTGCAAAACAGTACAAATTTTTAGCATCTCTAAGTTGGGTTAAAGTCCTAGCTTCACCACTTACTGGTTATATGTCTCCAAACAAGCCTCTTTGCTTCTCTGAATCACAATTTTCTCATCTGGAGACAACACCAACTTCTTGGCTTGATGTGAGGAGTTAGATGAAATAATGTTGAAACAGACATGGTGCGTGGTGGCCACTTAACAGATGTGTGTTTCTCTGCATGTCCCTTTACTGCCCTGGAATCCAAGGCTTTGCCTGGGCTGGGGCCATGGATACGATCCCCACCTGGTGGGATGCTGACCTGGTGGGAACACTAGACACAGACCTTCAAGCAACCAGGGTTGGAGGAACTGGGATTTTGACAAATAGACAAGACGATGTCCCTATTCCAATTCTGTCTCTTCCTCTGGGATCCTGTGCTGGGCCAGGCCAAGTGTGAGTGACAGTTTTCCAGGAGTGCTTGCTAAAGATACCCTCACACTTGGGAAAATGACAGCTGGTCTTGGAGCTGCCAGGGCTCTCAGACCCCAGGTGGGCAGGCCCACAGCAGCAATCTGCTCTGAAAGAAGATGAAACATAATTACCCTCTCTTCTCCATGTCCAAGGGAGACCTCCCTTGCCATCCCACCCTGGGAAATCAAGTCTTGTCTTCCTGCAGCTGCTATTCCCCAACAGCATTCCAGGAAATTAGCCAACAGGCGGCAAGTCTCCCGTGGATTCATCAAAAGTTTGCCCATCTCCTGGACAACCTTCAGGAAGAATATGTCTCCACTGCTCTTCTTCCAATCACAGTCTAACAGCTGAATTGGAAAGCCGATAGGCTTGTTCTTTTGCTCTCCAGTTATGTGCTGACAGTGTTCAGAATGAACATCATGCATCCCAAATTTCAGCTGAGAAAGCCAAGGCTCAGGAAGGGAAAGAGCAGCACAGGGTTTCAAAGCTCATTCCATTAAAATGGAATGAACCACTGTTGTTTCACTGCAGGAGCGCACTTGAATGTCATGCCTCGAGTCAGGCTTTGTAAGAAATGATCTAGTGGAATCACTCAGTCATTGAGTGGACGGAAGGGATGTGGTCTAAAGGCATGCATGTGAGCTAAGTCACCTCAGTTGTGTCCAACTCTTTGCGACCCTGTAGTCCATAGCCCGCCAGGCTCCTCTGTCTATAGGGTTCTCGAGGTAAGAATACTGGAGTGGGTTGCCATGCCCTCCTCCAGGGGGTCTTTCTGACGCAGGGACTGAACCCAGGTCTCTTTATGTCTCCTGCACTGGCAGGCAGGCTCCTTACCAGTAGCACCACCTGGGAAGCCCTGGTTTGAAGGTATCGTCCACTTTTATTCCTCAGTGGTTTTGTCACCTGCCCCAGGTGACAAATTTTCGTAAGAATTCAGCACCAGGGAAAGTTTTGATTCTCTTGACAGAAAAGGGATGCTTTTTCCTCATTGGTCATGGAGAATTACATAAATATTTGAGTTTCCCTTTTTGCTCTAGCTGCTAGAAAGTTCAAGAACACATTTACAGTTAAATTGCCATAGGTGGCTTTTCAGACTTCATGTCCCAAATATCAATACCTTTCATTTTCTCCCACACTGGACTCTTGTTTCAATGGAGCTTTTTCTGATCCTGAAAGTTAACTCATGATTTTTCTACTGTGAGTACTAGTCTATCACAACTACTTTCCAGAGTAAGAGGAAATAAAAACAAACAATTGTTCATTGGCCATTGCTATTATCATTATTTAATTTTCATACCTTCAATGAGCTTGGAGTACTCTGATAAGAAGTAGTCTGATGGCCAAGTTCCTCAGGGAAAAATTCACCTGAAGCTATCAAAGCATCCAGAAGCAACACTTGTCAACAAATATTTCCTAAGCATCAGTTGTATGTCAGACATTGCTATAGGTGCTAGAGACACAGGTAAATAAGACACAAAATGTACCTTTGCTCACTGAAAGACAGTAAGCAAATACTTACATAATAGTATTATTTTAGATGGTGATGAATGCAAAAAGTAATAAAAAGAGGATCTGAAATGGAGTACTTAGGGCAAGCTGGAGTTTCCCTTGAAGAGTTGGCACTGAAGGTAAGACTGCAATGATAAGAAGGAATAAAATGCAAAGACAAGTGCAAAGGCCCTGAGGCCAGGGGGAATCTAACTGATACGTTAGAGGTAAGCACATTCCTTCTGCACAGAAGGAATGTTAGAAGATTAATCAGAGAAGAGGGCAGGGGCATCATCAGTAGGCTCTGAAGGGCCATGATGGAGAGCTAGGCTTTTTCTTAATGCAATGGGGCAACATTAGACAGTGTAAGGCATGGGCTATGATATGAACTTTTCACTTGACCACGCACTTTCACTAAGAGGTTAGTTCAGATTTAAGAAGCCAGCTGTCTCTCAGAAATGATAAAAGTTCCTGAGTTCTTCAATTTCCACAACTGCTTTGTGACACTAACCAAGACCTCTCTCAATAAGGCTTTTTCTAAATGATCTTTTCAGTATTTCTTCACAGTGGGGTGTCTAGAACATTACTAGAATGTTTATTTTCTCCAAAATAATGACTTGTCCATACCACTGACCAAAGCTTGTGAACCTGTTATGGCTGTAACCCTGGATATCTGTTAGTGATCATATTTTCAAAGACCCTTAATTTTATGCTTATTGTCTTTTATTACTTACTTTCTCAAGTTACGTTTCAGAGACAGCTTTGCAGCAGAATGAAGCTTGTTGGTAATTCCTGAGTAATAGTCATCATCATCACCATTTATTAAGCACTTACAAAACACTGGCCACGTTAGCAAGCATTTTACAAATATGATTTTATGTAATTCTCACCACTCTGTAGGTATAGAAACTAAGGCTTAAAGAGTTACTTTGATAAGCATTGCATCATTATGTGCAGTAATGATATGAATTTATCTTTTCAAAATAGATGTATTCAACCTTCTCATGTGTCAAACACTAGGCTAGGATCTAGAGGCCCAGAAGTGAACAAGAAAGACATGGTCTCTGCTGCAAGAAATTCTCCAGCCTAGTGTGGGAATAGACTGGAAAATAGGCAGTGACTCTACAGGAGAAGGGAAACAAAAAGCACAAGCAGAGCCCTTTGACTGGGACTCGGGGTTAGGGAAGGCTTCTTGATTGGCAAGACATGCAAGATGAAAAATCCTGGAAAATGAGAAGGAGCCCTTTTGGGAAAGAGAACGAGGAGCACAGTCTCTCTCCAACAGTCAATGCTATCACTTCCTGGAGCAGGACCTCAAATTCTATCCCTATTACAGATAAGTGACAACTGAGCAGGTTCTTGACATGAGTTAGAGTTTTCTAGTTAAGGCAGCAGTTAGGAAAGTTTTGAGGCAGGAAAATTTGAGAAAGCCTGATGGGATTGAAGACCTTCCAGCTAAGTGTGACTGGAATGTGACAGGCTGGGCTCGGGGAGGACGGTTGACTGAAGGTGTTGCTTCATGTTAATCATTCCCACTTCCCAGGAGACTGTTAGGAGGCTCACACTGTGTATGATCACCCTGTCTAGACTGAGCTGTTTTGTAGTGAAGTGATTATATCACACATGATACTTTATTACCAGTCAAACACATCAACTGGAACATGATAACTTGTTAAAATCTGCCCATACAAGATCTGAGTATTAGTTTCATTTTGTTATTTGAGTGATTGATACCTTTCAAGTGTACAAAATCAGAGAATTTATAAATAAATTATAAAACTGAATTTAAGAAAAAAATAACTTGGAGGCAGTATATAATCTATAGTCAAGGAATGTTCATGCCAAATAGTTAATTGAGTTGCCTGATAACATGGAAGAGAAATGATGAAGGCAATAAAGGCAATTGAAGATAGAAAAAGGGAACATATTCTGTCGTTTTTGTTCAGTTGCTCAGGCTGCGACTCCATGAACTGCAGCACACCAGGCTTTCCTGTCCTTCACTATCACCCTGAGTTTACTCAAACTCATGTTCATTGAATTAGTGATGCCATCCAACCATTCCGTCCTCTGTTGTCCCCTCATCCTCCTGCCCTCAATCTTTCCCAGCATCAGGGTCTTTTCCGATGAGTTGGCTCTTTGCATCAGGTGGCCAAAGTATTGGAGCTTCAGCTTCAGCAACAGCCTTGACTGGTTTGATCTCCTTGCAGTCTGAAGGAATCTCAAGAGTCTTCTCCAGCACCATTTTTGGCTCTCAGACTTCTTTATGGTCCAGCTCTCATACCCATAGATGACTGCTGAGAAAAATCGTATCTTTGACTATA
>SJYC01137408.1:0-12156 GCA_006408675.1 Madoqua kirkii
TGTGGGGGGGGAGAGCGACTGAATTCCTTTGGTTCTCAATAAACCATGGCTCATTTATGTTCAGTTTCATTCATTCATTCATTCAACAAAAGGATATTGAGGACTATATTCTATGTTAACAATGGCAGTGGCTTCCATTTCTGGGCACCTAAATATAGGACCGCATGCCCTGCATCTATTGTTTTATTCCTTCTTCATGATGGCCTTGTCAGTAAAGCCTGGGCTGGCCTTTGGGGACCTTGAAAAGAATCAGAAAAAAGACTCTTCTTTTTTCAGCAGACTTAGGCTCAAGACAGGATGTGTCATGTGTCAAGCCCCAAGCAGGTTGAACTTGAACCTTCCAGCACCCTTCCCTGGGTGCATAGCATGCCAGCGGTTCTGCTGTGAGGTCAGCGTTGTGGTCCTTGTTGTGCAGGTAGGTCACTGAGGGGCCCTGGGCAGGGGACCCAGCTACGCCTGGGGCTCGGCTGGAACCCACGCAGGCTGTTCCCACAGCTATGGCCTCTCCTGGGGTGACCTGAGTTTTCCTCCAAGCCCAGAGCAGTGTACACTTGGCTGGGTAGAGCTGCTGGGCAGCACAAGCTGTGGTGGCCTTAGCTCATTCATTCCTCTCTGAAATGCGTCGGGCCGAGGTGCACATGGCCCTGGGTGCAGGCTTCAAGGGCAGGTTGCAGCACTGCTTTCTGTGTATTTCTGGGACTGGGAATGGGGCGGAAGCTCGGTCAGTGCTGATTGCATTAAAAAAAAAAAAAAAGGCATGAATGAGTCCATGATCTCGGCCCTTTCATCAGAGACTTCAGTCTGAAGGGGTAAATGAGACATGTATTTGGGGCTATCACACGCGAGCTTTACAAAGACAGCTCATGCTTTCCCAACATGTATTCATTCACCAGACATTCATTGAGCTTTCGCTACGGGCCAGGCACAGTGCCAGGCCCTGGATGAACCATGGTGAACAAGATGTGGTTCTGGCCGGGCGGTGTCTGCAATTCTGGAGGAGGGGGTGCCTGAGTGGGTCTTTGGGAAAGGGTATTGGATGGGGAACAGGGAGGGAGAAAGGGCAGACCCATAGGGCAGGTTCAGGCCCTGCTATTCCCAGACCCTCCCAGACATTTCCTTGATCTAGAAGAAATCATCTGTGGAAATGAGAGGTGGGGCTGTGGGGGCACTGAGTCCCCCAGGCCTGGGCACACTGGAGCCCAGTGGCACTCTGCAGGTCAGCCAGGATGATTGATATGGAGGAGGGAGGAGGCTGGTCAGCCGCTGGGCACTCTGCACTCCCCCCACCCCCAGCTCCCTGGCACTGTGCTTAGCACCCTCCCTGGGACAAGGACAGTCACACACGTCACAGCTCTAATTGAAGACGATTCTGCAGCTGGGACGAGATGCTCTTGCAATCCTAAGAGGCTGTAAGGCTCCCTCCTGCTCTTCCTCCCCTGCCTGTCTCTAAGGGCAGCCTTCTGGGGGATTTTCTTGGGGGATTTTTCACAGCATCCCCCGACCTCCACCCCTGGGGGGAGAATTAGGGCTCCAGCTTCTCCCTGCTTGAGGGTTTCTTCCCCAGGCTCCCTCCTGCTTGCTGGCCGGGCCACCTGTTACACTTTGCAGACCAGTGCTGGACAGAGACCAGTGGGCTGTGGGCCACGAGGGTGGGGTTCTCCTAGGCTGGTGGAGATCTGGGGCGCCCTGAAGGCTGTGTGACCAGGGTCAAATGGAATCCCCGCCCTGACCAGTCCTGTGTCATTTGCTTAAATCAGGAGCAGTGGGGTGGGCGAATGAACATGCCACTTGGGGGCACACGCCACGTGTGTGGTGCAGATGCGTGAGAAGCTGGCCCAAGGTGAGGGGTCTCAGTGATGCTCCTGGAGGGTGGGAGTGGGGAGCAGGGTGACCCCGTGGCATCACTGTGTTTGTGGGACTTCTCCGGGAGTGCGTCAGGAGGCTTTGTTCCTTGATCCTCGACCTTTAGGGTCAGAGGGGTCCCTGCCAGCTCCTCCGGGTCGAGGTATAGACATCCGCCCCCGGGGGAGGCTGGAGTAGGGGGCTTCCGGGAGAGGGCGCCGGTGGGGCGCGGTGGGAGAGAGAGCAGAAGGCAGGGCGGGCGCGGAGGGGCGGCGGGGCGCGGGGTGAGCCCCAGCCTTGCGGCGAAGAGGTGCGAGGTCGGGGGTGGGCCCCAGGCAGTTCCCACTTTAAAAGGCCGGCGGAAGCCGCGCGCTGGGCCCCCACTGCCGCGCAAACTTGGCGGGCCGGGCCCGCGCCTTCCCCAGCGCGGCCGCGGTCGTAGGCGCGGGGCTGAGCCGCCGCGGCTCCCTCGGCCCTCGTGCTCCCGGAGCCCGCCCCTCACGCGTCTTCACTGCTCTCCGGTCTCCCGCTCCCTCTCTCGCTCGCTCGCTCTCCAGCGCGCTCTCTCGCTCGCTCTCCTTTTTCTCCTGCCGCCGTGGGGCTGCCGCGGCGCCGCCGGGCGCCCGCATCTCGGCCGGCGGCGCTCGCGGCTCGGCTCCCGCTCCACTGCCTTCCCAGCGCGGAGCCCTCGGTCGGACGCCGCTCCCGGAGCCGCTCCCTCTCTCCCTCGCGCTCGGACGCCGGGCTCTGCGGCGGACGGAGCCGAGCCGCCCGCCGCTCCCTAGCCCGCCGGCTCGCTCTCGCCGGAGCAGTAGCCGCCCGCCGGCGCTGGAGGCAGCCCGGGCCGGGCAGCCGCCAGCTCCTCCCCGCTGCATCCCGGACTCCGGGCGGCTCCTCGCCGGGCTCGGTCCGCAGCGTCAGAGCCGCCCGCCACAGCCCGGGCTCCGGCCACCGGGAGCCGCCAGCCTCCTGCCGCCGCCTCCCTGCGCCCCCGAGCGCTCGCCGGCGCGCGGTGAGTTGTGGCCCGCGGGTACGGGCGGAGGGGACGGCGCCCTCCGGCCTCGGGGGCGCAAGCTGCTGCGGGGACTGCGGGGCTCCGAGAGGTGGCCTCTGGCTGGCTCCCGCGCTCGGCGCTGCCCAGAGGAGGGCCGGTGGACCGGAGCTCTAGGGGCTGCAGGACACGGGACCCGGGGTAGAGGGTCTCCCCTCGGGGCTGGGACCGGGAGTGGGGCAGCGGCTCTTCTGCGGGTCCGGGGAAAGTGTCCCTGTGCCTGGGGTTGCGTCGGGTTTCCCCGGTTGGGGGGTCGAGCCCGCGCTCAGGTGGGGACGGTGGCGTCAGCGCGCCCCCTCTGCGGAGAGGCAGGACCGGCAGGGGCGCGGGCCGTTCTGTGCCCCGGTCTCCGCGGTCTCCGGGCGGGAGGGCAGCGCCAGCCGTGAGAGCACCTTCCCGCGGGCCGCCCCGCGTCCCGCTCCCGTGGCGCCCCAGCATCGCCTTGGTCTCCGGCCGGCCCCCGGCGCCCGCTGGCGCTCGGCGGAGGCGGGATGGGACGGCACCCCAGGGTCTGGGGTCTCCCCAGGGCCCTGGGACTTCGGGGTCAGGTGCTTCTCAGACACTCGGGACCGACCCTCTCTCGGACCCTGATGAACCTTTGCTTCTGCGCGAACGCCCGGCGGGCAGCCGGCTGAGTTGTGTGTGTGTGTTTGTGTGTGTGGGTTGGGGGGTCCCCTCCGGGGTCGGGCCGAGTGTGTATGTGTGTGTTGGGGGTTCCCCTCCGAGGTCGCGCCGTGTGTGTGTGTGTGTGTGTGTGTGTGTGTGTGTTCGGGGGGGGGGTCCCCTCCGGGGTCGGGCTTCCCGGTCGCCCTGGAGCTGGAGGCGTCCCCTCCCCGCGCGGGGGCGGGGCTGGAGGTGGAGGCCCGACTGCGCGAGGCGCCCCCGCACCGGGGCGGTCTGAGGCTGTTTGTGCTGAACTGGGGCGGCAGTGGCTGCGCAGGGAGTCCTGAGGCCGAACCTGGGAGCGCCCCTCCCCCACGCCCCGAGCGACACCCCCGCCTTCAGACTTTCGGCCCTTGTTGGAGGAGGGTCCTTGTTTCTTCCCTCTCCCTCGCCCCCCTCCCGGCCCCCCCGCCGCTCGGCTCACCCTCCTCGCCCTGGTGCGGGAGAAAGCTGCTCTGCGGGACTGCGCCGGCTCGCCTAATGGGGTGCCCCGAGCCACGTGCCTCTTGGAGCCTTGGTGAGTCTGTCTGCTCCTCTGTCAGTCTGGCAGAAAGCCCGATGATGCTGGAGGGAGGATCGTGTGTGTTTGTGATCCTCATATTCCTCCCCACTCCATTCTGGGGTGAGGGTGGAGGCACGGCTCACCCTCCTCGCCCTGGTGCGGGAGAAAGCTGCTCTGCGGGACTGCGCCGGCTCGCCTAATGGGGTGCCCCGAGCCACGTGCCTCTTGGAGCCTTGGTGAGTCTGTCTGCTCCTCTGTCAGTCTGGCAGAAAGCCCGATGATGCTGGAGGGAGGATCGTGTGTGTTTGTGATCCTCATATTCCTCCCCACTCCATTCTGGGGTGAGGGTGGAGGCTGTGGGCTGCCGGTGGTGGGGTGGTGGTGGGGCAGGTCTGTAAGAGTCTCCATACGGGACACCCCGTCCCCACAGCCTCCCCTCGCTGGGCCAGCTCATGGTGGAAGTGAAGGATGTTCTAGTCCCCACCTCCCCTTCCCCAGGAGACTCCCTGGTCCCCACTTCCTCCCTGGCTCCACTTGGGGTCCTGGGCCTCATGCAGTGGATGGGCGCCTCTGGTCTTTGAAGGCTCAGAGCCTGAGGTGGTGGGAGAACTTCCATGAGAAGGTGAGGATTTGCAGGAGCTTTTCTAGGGCCTCTCCTGATGTTGCAGAGAAGTCCCACAGAACAGTCTGGAGGCCCCTGGGTGTGGTCACCCACCGGTCAGCGCAGGGGGCTTATTTCCTCTCCTGGGCAGGCCC
Source organism: Madoqua kirkii (assembly GCA_006408675.1). Classification (NCBI taxonomy): domain Eukaryota; kingdom Metazoa; phylum Chordata; class Mammalia; order Artiodactyla; family Bovidae; genus Madoqua; species Madoqua kirkii. The sequence continues at coordinate 4,815 of SJYC01137408.1, forward strand.
TGAGGCTAGTGGCAAGGAGCCTACAGTGGGGAGCAGGGATCAGAGTCCCTGACCCTCCCCGGGGCCCCTCGAGGACCACTTCCTGGAGGGCCTTCCCAGCACCTACAGTCCTGTCCTTGGGGTGGGTGGAACCTTTGGTGATGGTGCCTCTGAGCCTCTGCCCACCCACCTGTGAATTTGGTGACTGTGGTCTTCATCTGCCCCCAACTTCTGTCATTCTAGCCCTCAGTCTCCCCCTAGCTGTTGACATCTTCACCCCTGTCAGGGACAAAAATATCAAAAAGTTCTCTTCTGAGGTCTGAGTCACTTGTAGGGCTCCCCTCCAAGGGGCATTTGGTTTCAAGAGTTGGAGAGGAGGAAGGAGTGCTTAACCCGATGGGGTGCTCGACTGGTGGTGGATTTCTAGGAGAGCGGTGAATGGAATGTTTGGCGGGGAGCATGCAGTACATCCCATGAAACAGGGCCTGAGCTGGCCGAGGGGGTGGAGGGTGCATGCGAGGAGGGGGGGTTTGCGCTAGCCTCTTGGCTTCTCCTTCCACCTGCCTCCTCCCCTCGCCTTCCTCTGTGTGGCTTCCTCCTCTCTGAGGCTGGGTGCCTCCAGAAAGGAGCGCTTCGCACAGCTGCAGGCAGGAGGCTGAGGTCGGTGAGGGAGCCTTGGCAAGCAAGCCTGTGAGAGAGCAGTGTTCTGGCCGGGAGGGTCAGGGGGCAGCCCCCACCTGCTTCCTGAAGGGTCTTCTGCCCAGCTTCCGGCGTGCTCGGACACACCCAAACCCACCCCACTGCAGGGGGACAGCTGGCATGAGATGGTGGGACCAGGACCAGCCTTTATAAAGGCTTCTGAGCTTTGTAATTACAGCTCCTAGACATATCCTCTCCCCCAGATCAGTGTGGAGCCAGCAGCCCCTAATTACCACCCGTCCCAAGACATCTGCCCACCCCGGCTGTCCTCCTCTGCTCAGCCTAGCACCCCATTTTCCAGTGGGCAGGCTCCACTGAGAGCCTGGGCAGCTGGGCCCGCCGGCTGCCGGCTGGAAGGTTATCTCACTCCTGCAGAGTGTGGCTGCCTGTGCCACCCGGAGGAGGCATGGGGGCGCTGGCATCTGGGCCCGGCTCGCTGGGGCTGGCAGAGCTGCCAACAGCCTAGGCTGACCTGAGGGAGGAGGCTGGGGGGCTTCCCCTGGTGGGCAGCGGGCCCGAGTGGAGGGCATCAGCTTCCAGTGCCTTCTGCCCCCCACCCCAACCCCTACCCTGGTGCTGGCTCCTGGAAAGAGCAGGGAGGGCTTGTGTCTCGGTCCACTCTGCCCTAGTTAGCACGGGACTATCAAAAATTAATTTCGAGATCTCACTGCCTTTGGCCCTTGCTGGCGTATAGACTGCCTTGGCTCTGGGCGCTCTGGTTCTTTCCCTGCTGTGCAGCTTCTGGCTTCCCTCTGTCCTCTGCCCAACCCCAGGCTACAGCTCTGCCTTCCCAATGCACTTCCTTCTCCCCACCAGGCCTGGAGCCAGGCTCTGGGCTTCTGCCTCACGCTCACCCTTCTCTTTTCCTGCCTGAGCCTGGCTACGGAAAGGGAGGCTTAGGAACTTAGGGACTTGCTCAGGGAAGGATGCAGCCCGCCCCCCACCAGCCTCCAGCCCTCAGGCCTGTCCGAGTTTCTGTTGGCTCCTTGGGAAAAACTGAGCTCCACAAGGATAGTGAAAATAACCCCTTAAATTAAAGCTGATGACTCCCGTCGAAATGTTTTATTATCAGCCTCACCACTGAGCAATCTCTGGCAGCAGCAAGGCATAAATATATGTGTACACAAGTATATTAAATAAATTGGGGAATGTGGTGCATAATGACATTATCTGGACCCCATTCAATTAAGGCAGATATTATCTGTGGTAATTGGGAAACACCAGCCTATGATGACAGTTGGGCCATTCTGGGCCAAGCCTAGCTGACGGGCAGGCTGCGGTGTTCCCTGAGCCTCCCTCATCTCCTGGAGAAAGCCCCAGCCACCTGGGGGCTCTGACAACACCCCTAGAGAACACAGCTGGCTGCTCATCCGAGGCTGGGCTACCCCCGCGGGGATCAGGAAGTTTGGGTTCTGTCCCGCCCAACCGCCACCCTGTCCCTCAAGGGGACAGAAACTAGCCCGTGGACCCGCATCCTGGCTGGGTGGTGACTTCTAGTAAACATACCGCATCACTACAGGGTTATTTTTAGATTTGGATATAGAAGTGAAGGCTGGGGACTTGACCTGGATTCTGAAGTTTCTGGTGGGTGATCACTGCTCAGATGTCACATCCTCTTCTTCATGCTTGACCTCAGGGTGGCTTAGGGTGGGGAGTCTCCCCCACAACCGTGGTTCTGCTTGTGGCTATGAGAGGCAGGAGGAGTTGGACATGGACGCCCCGAGCCTGGGGCCCCAGCTTCCCAGTGCAGTGCCCCGGGGTTCGGGAGCAGGGACTGGAAGGAGGAGAGAGGAAGAAACAGCATAAGCAGGAAGCCCTCAATAGCAACAGCTGCAAACAAAGACACGTGCTGGGCTAGAAAGCTGGCAAGAGGAGGTGGGGTGGGTTGAGGTGGGAAGGAAAGGTCTGAGAGTTTGCGTGGAGGTGGGGGCTGCTGCAGTAGGAGACACAGAGCAAACAGGAGCTTGCTAGCCCCTCTACCCTGGGAGAGGGGGATGGTCAAGGATGGCCATTTTCTGGGGCCTTCCCTGGTGGTCCAGTGGTTAAGACTCCGCATTTTTATTTTATTTATTTATTTATTTATTTATTTATTTATTGTGACCCCATGGACTGTAGCTTATCAGGCTCGTCCATCCATGGGATTTTCCAGGCAAGAGTGCTGGAGTGGATTGCCATTTCCTTCTCCAAGGACTTCGCATTTTTAAAGCAGGAGGTGCAGGTTTGATTCCTGGTCAGGAAACTAAGATCTCACATGCTGTGCAGCATGGCCAAAAATATTTTTTTTTAAAGGCTGGGCATTTTCTGGGCTGAACTGGTGGGCCCCAGTGCCAATGAGATATGCTTGTTTAGCCCTCCAACATTGATGTGAACTGCTGCGGCCTGAGCAGGTGGCTGGCGTGAAGCCTCTTGTCCTGAGTCCCTGCCTGCTGTGCTCAAAGTGGGCCCTGCTTTCAGCGTCCATACCGTGGCCCGCCAGGCCTTGCTTGGTTTGGTTCTTGGAGCCCCCCGACCTCCTTTCCTGCTTCTCCACATTCCTACTGCCGTCCAGTCATCCTGACCTCCTTGCTGTTCCTTGAACAATGATCGCTAATTGTATGTTCACCGCAGGGCCTTTGCACTTGCTGTACTCTACCTGGGATGCTTTTCTCTCAGATACATGATTCACGCCCTTTCTGTTTTTAGTCTCTGCTCGAATGCCACCTCCTTTGAGAAGCCTTCCCTGACTATTGTTTCCTTCACAAAGCCATTTCCTTTCTTCTTGCCTGCCTCGTGTCTCTTCATAAGCCCTTGATCCCCATCTGTGTGTAGATGTATCTGTTGTCTCCCCTGCACTTCCACTGGATGTTGGCCTCACAGGGCAGGTGTCTGTATCTGTTTTCACTCCCAGCATTTCCCCAGTGCCAAGAGCAGAGTTTGGCACATAGTGGGAGCTCAGTACACACTCGGTACACACTCGGATGGCACGTTGCATAACTGAAAGGTCAGGGATTATGTTTCACGCCTGATCATATAAGCGAGTTGCAAAATTCAGTGCAAGGTCTGAGTTCCACTCTGTGGACCTGGAATGCCGACCCCCGCCCCCTGCCCTGGGTCCCCACTGGTGAGGGTGGTGCTACACTGGCTTGGGGCAGGGACCTGCCTTTGGTTGTTGATGGAGAATTGCCTGTGTTCTGAGCCTTGAGCCAGGCCCTGGGGATGCAGAGATGAAGGTGACGCTGTTCATGTGGCCCCAGACGTGCTCCCAGGCTCATCAGTGCCAGATAACCATGTTCTGAGAGAGGCTTTATGGCATTAACCGTGGAGGAAAAGGGCCCCCGCCCCCACTGTGGCCTCCTTCTTGCTCTTAGAACATGGCTCAGGCTGGGCGAGTGCCTGCGAGCAGGGCTGCCCTTTCTATTCATCTAGAAATAGATTACCTGGGAGAGGAGGATGGGAAGGGCCCAGGGATCATCCGTTCACGTCCCCACACCCGGGTGGGGGATGCCAGGTGTGGTGCAGGCTAGGGTGCAGAGACATCAAGGTGAGGATGACATGGTCCCCCCAGATGTGGTCCAGATGGGGAGAGGGTTGTGCTGCTGGGGTTTGAGGAAGCTAGCAGAGCACCCCCTCTCCCAGAGACTCAAACAGGTGGAGGTTTGTTGCTGCTGCTGCTGGGGTGGAACGGACTTCTGATGACCTGCTCCCAGGGTCTAGGCCTTGCCCATTTGAGAGGAGACTGTCTAGCAAACCTCACCTCTGCCCAGCCATTGCAACTTCCCAGGGGGACAAGAGATAGGGGGCCCTCAGAAGTGGCCTGCAGTGATTTGGGCCACTCCCGTGGAGGTGGGGCTGCAGGGGGTGGAGGAAGGAGGGGGAGGCCTTAGGTTCTCTCTCACGGTTCCCTGTGAGGAGTGGAGTCCCAGCCCCTCCTTCCGTGGAAATGTAAAATGTGGGCCACAAAGCATCTAAACAGCTCAGGAGGTTCAATCCCAATCCCACGTATCCATTCACAGTCCCTGCAGAGGTCAAAGTGAATCCAGCCCAGGCAGATGCTGGAGGAAGGCTCAGAAGGTAGGGAGCGGGTGCTGGGGGCCCAGGGGAGCCCCTCTCTGGGCCTGGCTCTCCTGGCTCTACCCGCTCAACAATAGGGGCTGGTCTGCTGGGCTGCAGAGGAGCTGGAAGCCTGAGCACATGGTCGGGGAGGAGCAGGGAGGGAAGAAGATGCTCCCCACCCCGGGAGCTAAGTGCAGGGGCTTTCCCTGTGCTGCTGTCCTTTATTTCATGTTTGAGAGAAGTCTGTTTTTTCTTTTGCTTAAAGCAGCTTGGTGAAAACTAAATTGGAGTTTAGTAAATTGCAGCAGCTTTTCTGGTTGTCGGTTTGTGGTTTGAGGTTCCTTCTGGCCCAGGCCCTGGCTGGAGAAAAGCCTGGAGTCCTGCTTGCTGAGGCCTGGAAGAGGTGGGGGTGGCCAGTTCCTCAGATGTTGGAGAGACCCTCGGGTTGTGGGGTGGCTGGGCTGGAGTAGGGTAGACTGCAGCCATCTGCCGAGCACCCCCCTCCAGCCCCTTTCACTGAGAATGTTCTGGAAAATGCCCACCGGCCAGTGAGCTATTGCTTTACCCTGTGGCCCTCCTCCCTCCTTGCAGAATTTGGCAAGTGCCACAGAAGGAGGTGCCCCAGAAGCTGGAGAGTGGGGAGGGGGAGCAAGACTGAGCGCCCAGAGGAGCCTCCCCTGGCGGCGGGCGCACCTGCCGCCATCCTGGGGACTTCACCTGGGCACCGGGGGAGGGACCCTTCCAGCTGCCCCAGAGCTGAGCTTTCCTGGCTGTTTTGGACCTTGTGGTAGGGTGGTCTGAGTGCTCCCCCGTCCCCTGCAGAGGGAAGCACCCAGCCCTGGGGGGAGGGCAGAGCAGCCTGGCTCCCCGCCCCTCCCTCCCTCCAGCTTCTGTTCTGCTGGCTCCTTTCACTCACAGGTATTTTTACTTTTCCCTGGTGCCTGTTATGCAGGATCAAAAGAAGGAGGGGAGGCTGGCAGAGGCGGTGGTTTGCCGAGTCTTGGAGGAGCTCAGAAAAGGCAGGCCCGGTGGGACCACCGAGGGCTGCAGAGGGGCCGCTGCAGGCGGCCGGGGACCCAGTCGGTGGAGAGCGGCCTGGGGCTTCTGACTGGCCTGGAGCCTCAATTCTCACCCTGCAAGTACTTGCCTTTCTCCTCACTGAGGCCTCCTTTCCACATGTGCCTCCTTTCTCCTGCGTGCGCGTGTGTGTATGTGTGTGTGTGTGTGTGTGTTTGCTTATGTTTGGGCTCTGCTCAGCCCTGAGGTGCTTGGGTTTCAAGAAGAAGCCAGTGTTGATCCCTCATGAAGGATCTGGAAGCCTGAGAAGGCCCGACCGACAGAAGCTGTTGTGCACTGGGTCTTGCAGCCTGAATCTGCCCCGCTGCAGCCTTGCTCACCGCCTGTCCCTATGCCCCAAATCCCTCTATTGAAATAAAAGAAACCACCCCTGATCTCCCAGGATGCCAGAGCTGGGCAGGGCCTGAGAGACCCTCTGGCGGGCCAGCGTGGTGGGGCGGTCAGGGGTGGGGCACTACGCCAGCTCTGTGTCCCTGGGCTGTCTCACCATGTGAGGCTTGGCACCTCAGCTTCATCATCTGTGCAATGGGGCTAAAATCCCACCTGGCTCATAAGGATATTTTACCTGAGACAATGTAGGCAGAGTGCTTGTCCAGTGCCTGGCGCACTGCTGTGTCGTCCTTTGCTGTTATTTCTCTGTGGGGCACTGTTGGCACTTGGACAAGCCCGTGTTTCATCGTGGACTGTCCTGCCCACGTCCCTGCCTGGATGCAGGCTAGTAGGTGACTCCCTCCCTTCATGGTGATGACTGAAATGCCCCCACAGGGCCAGGATGGCCTCTGGACTGCGTCTTACTCCAGCCCATCCATTTTACAGATGTTGAAACTGAGGACTCCCTTGGGGACAAGCGTGGCCTCCAGCAGGGCAGCAGTGGGACTGCAGGGTGGTCCAGGACTCCTGCTCTTTCTTGTCGGAATTGCCTAGAACTGGGCTTGGCAGCCAGCACCCCACAGCACCCCTCACTCCCCAGAGCCACCTAGGAGAGGCCTCAGATAACTCTCATGGAGGTGTGAGTGCTCTTGAGGGGTCTGCACAGGTGTAGCTGCCCCTTGCCTGTATTTTGACAGATCTTAAGCCCTAGGTCACTGGGTCCTGGCTTCCTGCCGGCCTCCCTAGGCGCTCTCGGCGTGACTGGTGCCAGATCTGAGTCCTCACCCACTTTGAGTGGAGAGTCACCTGGTCCCTCTGGGAGACTGCTTCACCTGCAGAAGGCTGCTGAGAAGAATTAAAAGCCCTCCTCTTGGCCTCTGAGGAGTTAATGGAGGGGGCAGCATTTGGATGAGGGGCGAGATGTGAGGTGAGCGTCCAGAAGGCGCTCGCTGGAGAAGCCCAGGAGCCAAGGCTGGATCCTAGGGGGCAGTCTCCCATGCTTCCCTGCCCCTTCCAGAGCCCTGGAAGCCTCTGGTGGGGATGGTGGCTCTGAGCCTCCCACTTGGTCTTCATGGAGGGACCAGGTCTCCAGAGAAGCCTCCCAACCCAAACACAGGCTCTTTCACATGGTTGGGGAGACCGAGGTACAGATCAGGTGAGCGGCTGCTGGTCTTCATTTGACGGA
>SJYC01137410.1:0-11751 GCA_006408675.1 Madoqua kirkii
GGGGGGGGGATGGGGAGAGAGCCAGAAGGAGACAGCTGGCTGTGGTCCGAAGTCCCTGGGTCCCTTTTAACAGCATTAATGTTCCAGGCTGGCAACAAGAGGGCTCCTCAATAATTAAACTGATAGAAATGAGAGGCTGGGTGAGAAACTGAAAAGCCATTTACAGAGGCAAAAAGATTGAACTTTGGGGAGGAAGGTCAGGAGCAGAGCCTCGAGCAGGAGAGGGTGAGGGAGGGGCCTCTCGAGGCTGGGGAAGCTGCTGTGCCAGGGTCTGTTTCAGAGGGCACTGCCGTGCCCAGCCCTCTCCACCAAGGCCATTAGTGGGGCCTGCTGGGAACTCCCCCAGAGGCTGTGCTTACAGCTCTCTCCTTCCTCCACGAGGTAGATTTCTGGAGCACAGCTCAGAGAGGGTGATTTCCTGCCGGGAGAATGCTCGTAGGGTTCCATCGAGGCCAGGGTATGAACAAAATTCACACCTGCCAGAGCCTGAAGGGGCAACTTGCGTCCAACAGCAGTGGACACTGAGCCCTGATTGAATGACAGGCCAGGGCTGGGGGCCGGGTCCCAGACTGCCTCTGCAGAGCCACAGGGCTGGACGTGGACCTGGAACCTAGGCCTTCGTTCGGGATCAGAAGCCCTGACTCTGGGGAGCCGTGGGTCTGACAGCTTGTATCCTTTACCCTTCTATTCCCATCTTCCATCTTCATTTTGGTTCCAGTCTCCTAGGACAGGGAATATTGATGGAGGTAAGGAATACATTTTGGAGGAGAGCCTAACCCAGAGGAAGTGGCTTGTGTGGTATGTTGTGGGGACAGCCCAGGTTCTGAAAGCAGTCAGGTCTGGGTTTGAATCTCTGTGCCACCAGAGTTACCTCACCATGTCCACCACATCCAATCACCATATCAGTCATTTACACCATAGTATGAATGAGCCAATCTGATCTTTTCCTGAAAGCAATATTTCTGGGAGGAGAAAGAACATAGGAAGTGCCCTGGAAGAAAGCAGTTTTCGAATCCTTGACCCTATAAGAGCTCAGAAGGATCCAGAAATAATTGCATTGAGTTCCTCATGTTTGAAGTGGAGAAAAAACAACTGAGGCTTGAAGATGGGAATATGAGCTAGCATAGTGATTAAGAAATTAGACACTGGAGGGACTTCCCTGGTGGTCCAGTGGCTAAGACTCTGCACCCCTCACGTGGGAGCCCAGGTTTGATCCCTGGTTGTGGCACTAGATCCCAAGTGCTGCAACGAAGACCCAGCATAACCAAATAAGTAAATTGAAAAAAAAAAAAGAATTTGGACACTGGGGCCAGATAACTTTTGCCATCCTGGCAAATCGTTTAGCCTGTTTGTGCCTCAATTTCCTCCTTTATAAAATGAGGTGATAGTGGTCTCCTCAGCCAGGTGTAGGAATTAAGGGTTAATGTCCAGAAAAGACTTGCCTGGTTGGTGCCTGGCACACAGTCAGCCCACAGGAAATGTCACTGCACAGCTTGTAGCCGGACTTTAAGTCAGCATGAGGGACTCCGTCGATGTGGAAGAGGCTGGACTGGGTGGGCAGGGACAGACGGTGACCTTTGAGGCTGATCCTGGAGAGGCCCTACCATCTGCCAGGCCCCGTGCAGTGTGGGGCCTGAGTGGCCAGCATAACTTGCAGATAATGAGGGTTTTCTGCTGTTGCCACAGGGGGGCCTGAGCACTAGGGATGGGCTGGAGTGGAGGGAGGGCAGGAAGGGGCTGGCAGGAGAGAGGGTGGAGGGGATGCCAGCCAGCAGGCGGGGGCGAGTGGCTCGCTTCCTAGGAGAGGCTGGGCCGGGATCATGGATGCAAGACGTTGGTCCTCTGTGTGCCACGCCAGCCTGGCCTGCGAGGGCCTGTCCCTCCTGAGGATGGAAGTTCTGTGAGGGTTTGGGGTGCTTGGGTGTCCCAGGTGGTGCAGTGGTAAAGAATCTGCTCGCTGACGTAGGAGACGTGGGTTCAACCTCTGAGTTGGGAAGATCCCTTGGAGGAGGAAATGGCAGCCCACTCCAGCATTCTTGCCTGGAAAATCCCATGGACCAAGGAGCCTGGTGGGCTCCAGTGCATGGGGTCACGAGAGAGTCAGACAAGACTGAGACGTGATATGATAGTGTGTTAGAGAAAGCTGCCTACCGGGTGCTTGGCTGACCAGGCCAGCTGAGGGGAGATGTGGCTCAGCTGATACCGATGCTCTGTTGAGGACACGGCTTTTGTGTCTTCAAAATGTTGTGTTGCACAAGCAACAGTAACTTTGGAGAGGGCCCGCCCCCTCTCCCACGGCCTGCCTGTCTGCCGTGAAGACAGCTTCATCTTTCTAGGGTCCAGGCAGAAAACTTGATGGCGTTTTGACCTCTCTCTGTTTGCTGTCACACAGCCTGCGGGCTCTCCTTTTGAATGTGTCCTGGGGACTCCCCGCTATGGATGCTCTCTCACCTGGGCCCTGCTGAAACCTCTCTCTCCTCTCCCTGCTTCCAAACAGGTCTTTCCACAGCCAAACCTTTGCTCAGTGGCCAGAATGATCTTCCTCAAGGTCAAATCCAACCAGTTAAATTTTCCTTGGCTTTGTGTTGCTCTTTGATTAAAATGCAAGCCTCCACACTGCTGGCCAGTCTGAGAGACCCTGTGATACCTGGTGCCCTGACCGCATCTTTTAGCCTCTCCTGGGTGTGCTCTGCACCCGTCCCACTGCTTTATGTTGCTTGAAAACACCGGCTGTTTTCCCACCACAGGGCCTTTGCACCTGCTTTCCCCTCTACAGCGGGACATTGTAATGGCTTCCTCCTACTCTGATGCTGATCCTTCTTATTCAACCTAAAGTTTAAATGGACTGTTTTCAGAGGAACACCCTCCACTCCCCAGTTATTCTGACTTGTTCTCACATCTTCCCCTTCATGACCTCACCACAGTTTGTAGTCACATCCGTGTTTCTTTGTTTCCCTATTTCTCTTGGCTTCTCTTCTGGCCTGCTGCCTGTTTCTGTACGAACCATGAGCTGAGAATGGTTTCCGTGTTTCAGATGGCTGGGAAAAAAATAAAAGCAACAAGTCATGACACAGGAAAATTATGTGAAATTCAAATTTCAGCATCCTTAAAGTGTTATGGACGCGCAGCCGTGCCTGTTCATGTACACGCTGTCTAGGACTGCTCTTGAGCTATGCCCTCGGAACTGAGTAGATGAGACAGACGCCATCAGCTGAGCCCTCCTGGCCTGTAAGCAGCACCTACAGGACCCCTCGGGAAATCTTAGCTGAATGGACTCATGGAGAGCAGGGCACCCCCAGGTCTCCCCAGACTCTGCGATGACAGCAGGGTGGCCTGGTCTGCAGAGCCTGCTTGAGCCTCTGGCTGTGGGGGTGAGTGTGGCTCAGCTTGCCTTGCTGTGGGCTCCAGTCACTGCCCACCATTGCCTCCCAGTGCCCAGCACTGTGGTGAGCCCTGGGCCACCTAGATGTGTTTGTTGTTGCTTAGGCAATAAGTCATGTTAGACTCTTTGTGACCCTTTGGACTGTAGCGCACCAGGCTCCTCCATCCATGGGATTCTCCAAGCAAGAATACTGGAGTGGGTTGCCCTTTCCTTTTCCAGGGGGTCTTTTGATCTAGGGATCGAACCCAGGTCTCCTGCACTGCAGGCAGATTCTTTAACCTGAGCAGCTGGGGACACTGCACAGGATACCTGGTTGGGTTTCGTTGTTATTGTTCAGTCGCTCAGTTGTGTCCAACTCTGCCACCCCATGGACTGCAGCGTGCCAGCCCTCCCTGTCCTTCACCATCTCCCGGAGCTTGCTCAAACTCATGTCCATTGAGTTGATGATGCCATCCAGCCGTCCCATCCTCTGTCGTCCCCTTCCCATCCTGCTTTCAGTCTTTTCCAGCATCGGGGGCTTTTCCACCCTCCAAATACCTCCAGCTCCTCTATGGAATCCCTTTCGCTTAAGGTTTTGTTCCCTGTTAAAACGTACCTCCATGTCCTACTGTTGGCTGTTATTAGAGATTTGTCCTAAGAAGTCTCGCTTCGTAAATGTGTGAGGAGTGAATGAGGAGTGCTCCTGGAGAGGTTGTTGGGGCACAGTAACCCTAGCATTCACACGGCACACTTCCTGCGTCAGGGTCTGCCCCAGTCCTTACAGCACCTACCCAGGGTAGGCGTGTGGTGTGTATCCCCGTTTTACAGATGCAGGACTGAGGCACAGAGAAGCTAAGCGGCTTCCCCGAGGCCACCAGCTAGTCAGTGGGGCGCTCGGGGAGGAGCCCCGGCGGCTGCGTCTTTGTACCGCTTGTTACCACTCTCACCTTTCTGCTACTCTGCTCTCCTTCCTCTTGGCCATCACGGAGGCTTGGTGAGACCTGGCCCCACGCTCACGGTGCAGCCCTTGCTGAGCCTCAGTTTATGCATCTGTAAAGGAGTCTGCAGGTCCTCATCTGGCAGCAGGGATAATGTAGGCAAAGCCTTTAGCAGGTGCTTAGGCCGTGCTGGTGTTACCAGAGCAGGCTGGATGACACTGAGGGGTGAAGGGGGAGGAGGCATGGGAAGTGACCTGAGGGTCACTTGCTGAGGGTGACGACAGGGGCTGTTCCCCTTGAGGGGAGGACCAGCCCTCCCTCTGCTGTTACAGACTCCTTCCGCCAAATTCTGGGTGTCCCTTTGTGGTGGCAGTCTGGGGAGGGGGCCTCAAGAGCCAGGGTCAAGCCCAGGCCTGAACGTGTGGGGAGCTGGGTGAGGAGAGGGAAAACGCAGCCCCGGTTGGGGAGGGCAGGGGAGGCGGCGCTGATGCCTGGGCTGCCAGTTCTCTCTGCGCTCCCGCTCCCTGCAGGTGGGGCGCTGTGGTATAGGGTGCATTGCCCTGGTAGCTCTGAAGCCTGGCGGCTCATCATAGTCACCTGGGAGCACTGGCCTCCTGGGCCTCCAGCTGCTGAGGAGCCCTGGGTCCTGGGCTGCATCTGCAGACCTGTAGGGAGGCTCAGCAGGCTGCCGGACAGACCTCTGAGCCCTCCTTCATGCCCAGTGTTCCTGTCCCATCTGGCTTCTCCAGGGAGCGCTCCCGCCCACCCTGCAGCCCTCTAGAGCCCACTTCCTCCCCAGTGCACCCTCAGGTTGCAAGACCTGTCTGAATATGGGAAGTTTGGGGGCAGAAGCAGGATGGTTTCGCCCTGACCGCTGGACTGGCAAACAGGCTTATTATGAGGGATAGAAAGGAGTGAGTGGAGGCTTTTCAGGGCATCTGGGTCGACTTGCTGGAGATGTGCTGGAAGGAGGTGAGTGACACTGTGGAGGGGCTGGGGAGAGACCTGGGGAGATTCAAGTTGGACTATGGGTTTCTGGCTCTCTGTCCCTGATCTGGACCTTGATTGACCCATGTGGAAGAATCCATTCACTGTGGACTTCCCTGGTGGTCCAGTGTTGAAGACTCCTTGCTCCCAACGCAGGGGGCCCGGGTTTGATCTCTGGGCAGGGAACTAGATCCCATATGCCACAACTAAAGATTCCTCATGCCACAGCTGAAAAAAGAAAAAAAAGATCCTGCCTACTACAACGAAGAGTGAAGATCCTGAGTGCTGCAGCTAGGACCTGGCGTGGCTAAATAAATAAATAATATGTATTTTAAAAGAATCCATTCACTCACCCATTCGTTCACTGGTGCACTCGCTGAATCTGTACTGAGCGTCTCCTGTGGGCCTTGCTCCGCTGGCACGGTGGTCTCCATCTGGCTGCACGTTGGAATCAGCTGGGGAATGTAAAATACCCGGGTATCCAAGCCTCATCGCAGGAATTCAGGTTTAAATGCTATGAGATGGGGCCTGGGCTCCCCAGCTGATACTTATGTGCAACCCAGGTGGAGAACCGCCACGCTTAGCAACTTTATCCATCAGGAAACAAAGCAGATGGGGGCCTGGCCCTTGAGGGTTTCCATGTTTGAAGGGAAGGCAGACAGTGAACAGGTAAAATGTGTAGGTGTGTGGAGGGTGAGTGGAGGGCCCATTGAGAGAGGATGGCTGGAGGTGGACTATTTTTTTCTTTAAACGTTTTATTTTGTATTGGGGTATAGCTGACTAACAACGTTGTGATAGTTTCAGATGAACAGCAAAGGGACTCAGCCATTCTCCCCAAACCCTCCCTCCCATCCAAGCTGCCACATATCTTTAAGCAGAGTCCATGTGCGATACAGTAGTCCTTGTTGGTTATCCGTTTTAAATATAGCAGTGTGGACATGAGGAGGTGGACTTTTGGAAGAGGGGGCATTTGTGCATAAACCTGAGTGAAGAGGGTTGTCCTGTGGCTATCCGGAGAGAGAGCGGTGCAGGGAGCAGCAAGTGCAAGGCCCTGGAGCTCAAACAGGAGGACCTGCGAGCTGGGGGCAGGCAGGGGAGGACCAAGGGGATCTGAAACCCACGTCCTGTTCCTTCTGTCTGCAAAGGGTACTGTGGGAGGGGGGCACCCGGACTTTGGTGACCTTGGCAAGTCACTGGTTCTCTCAGGAGTCCAGTTCCCTCACCTGTAAGACAGGAAGGTGCTTCCTGACCAGTCCCTGTAAAGCCACAGAGGTGATGGGGAGGAGACGTAAGGACAGAGCCCTCCATGTGGGAGGTGTGTGCTTCCCCTCAGCTCCCCCTTGCTGCCATTCACTGCCAAGCCCCTGTACCTCTTCCAACTCCTCCCCCTGCGTTTCCCGCTCTCCTCACCCACCCCTTGCTGGCCTGAGGACAACAGAGCTGGAGACTAGAGGGAGGCAGGTGGGGACCCTCAGGGGACGTAGCAGTCAGTGGTTAAAGGCTGTGCCCTGGGCCAGATGGCTTGGTTCATTCTCCTGCCCTGCCATTCATTATGTGAGAGGCACCTCTTTGTGCCTTAGTTTCCTCGTCTGTAAGGTGGAGCCCCTTGTTGCCCCCACCTCATAGGGCCTTGTGAGGGTTACACAAGGAATACACAGAAAGTGCTCAGGGCGGTACCTGGCATGGAGACTGGATACTAGCTGAGTCCCTGGTCATGAGGGTCAGGCCACAGCAATGGCCCTAGAGGCAGCCACACAGTGGGCCCCTTGGATCCTGGCCCCGGATCACTCAGCCTCTCTGGACCTCACCATCCATCTGTAAGTAGGGCAGAGTCACTACCTTTCAGGATGCGGATGCTGAAAGCATGGTGGGCGCACAGTAGGACCAATAGTTTTGTTCTCTTCTGCTGTCAGCGGCCTTTGGGGATGTGTGGTCTGAGCCACGGCAGGGTCAGGGCTCTGTGGGATGGAGGGCAGGTCACTTGCTTTTGTCTGAAAGGTGACTGGTGAGTGACCCAGGCCTCCCTGTGAGATGGCTCTGGGGTCCTCTCGACTCTCACACTGTTAGGTGAGGGGGTGGTAGGGTGTCTCCAGCTCCTCCCTGGGGGAGAGCTGCAGGGCCCCTTACCAGAAGCCCTCCACAGCTCAGGGACCTGCGTCCGGGCCTGGCTCTGCTGCTGACTCACTGTGTGACCTTAGGTGGTTGGCTGCCCTCTCTGTGAGCCAAGGGCCTGTGATTAAGTGGGCTCCGACCCTGGTCCTTTACCTGGAGCCGTCCCTGCAGGAGCACTCAGCTCACTCCCCAGGGTCCAGGCTGCCACCCTGGGCCTTCCTGGATCCTGGGCCAGGCTTTCCAAAGCCCGCTTCCGTGACTATGCCTTGACCAGGCCCTCCTCCTCCCTTCTTGAGGTCTGATGGGCAGAGTCGGACTCCTCCAAGTCCTGATTCAACATCCAAAGGCTTTCCTGACCCCCAGGGCTGAAATCCTGGGGTACACTGGGGGTCTCCCTGAAGTTCACCAGCGTGGCAAGGTCAGGATTAGGGTGGTTCTCTCTTGGTCATCCCCTCATCCCCAGTGCCTGGCCTGTAGACAGAGACAAGTCAGGGGGCCTGCCAGCCTTGGGACCAGGTGTTGGGGAACTGACCCTGCCCGGCAGGGGCGGGGCTCTTGGGGCTGGGGGGTTTAATCCACCACACAGCCCCCTGCCCATCCTGGAATGAGCTATGTGCTTTTCAGTCCCCCCCCCCATTTATTGAACTAGCATTTTTATGACTGAGAAAATGAAAAGAAGGCACATTCTACTTTATATTCCCATTGACCTTTACGCTTGCCCCTGGCTCAGGGGCCCTGGGCTGGGCGGGATGAGGAGATGCAGGCACGGCCTTCTGTCGCTGGGGGAGGGAGCAGGGACGCCCTTGTTCTGGGGCCCTCTTTTTGTCCCTGGTGTGCGGCTCCCTGCCTCATTGTGTCTGTTGTTCTGTTTTTGTCCATGTCTTCCTCCTCTCCCTCTGGGTCCCTTCTGGACTCTCTCTGGCTCTCTCACCAGGTGACCTGGGGTGGCCTCCTTCCTGGCATGTGGTTTAGGCAGGAGCTGGAAGCGGCTGCCAAGCCCACCTGCTCCTGGCCATGCGCCCCCCAGCCTTGCGCCCACCCTGGACGCCCACCTACCTCATGCCCGACCCATGCAGGCTCCCCTCCCCTGACGCAGGGCGTCCCCGACAGAGCTCCAGAAAGTCCCTTGGAAGCAGGCCCGGCCACGGTCAGGGCTCCACTTTGCCAGCCTGCGGGTGACTCGGGCTGCCTCTGTGTGCCTCCCCGGGGAGGCCAGGCCAGGCGTGCGTGTGTGGGCCTGCTTCTGAAGGGCAGTGTCCCGGTTTGGCCAGAGACTGCTCGGGGACCTTTGGCAGGGCACATAACCTCTCTGAGCCTAGTTTCTGGTCTCTGCGATGAGTTGGAAGGCTGTAGAGCAACCAGCAGGAGAAGGCAATGGCAACCCACTCCAGTACTCTTGCCTGGAATATCCCATGGACGGAGAAGCCTGGTAGGCTGCAGACCGAGTCGGACACGACTGAGTGACTTCACTTTCACTTTTCACTTTCCTGCACTGGAGGACATGGCAACCCACTCCAGTGTTCTTGCCTGGAGAATCCCAGGGATGGGGGAGCCTGGTGGGCTGCTGTCTATGGGGTCACAAAGTCGGACACGACTGAAGCAACTGAGCAGCAGCAGCAGCAGGGCGGTCAGCACCGGACCTTGCACCCAGAGGTGCTGGAGGGACCGTAGCCGTGGGGGTGGGGGGTGCCCTGTGAGCATGCGTGAGGTGAGGCTGGTGGCTCTCCCTGCCCCTGCCCCTCCTCCCCCACCCTTCCCCTCCTCTCCCCTCTCCCCTCCCTCCTCCCTGGGCCTTGCCTTCTCCCTGCGGTGCCAAGAAGGGCCCCAGGATACTCTGCTCAGCGCCGTCCCAGCGCCGGGGCAGTGATGGGGCCAGGGTCAGGACCCAGGGAAATGTAAGCCGTCACAGCTGAGCTGTCTGGAGGGCTGGAGCCCTGTGAGCTCCACCCCTTCCCGGGGCAGAGCGAGGAGGCCCTCAACGGTCCTCCCGTCCTCCATGCCTCCTATCAGGGCTGCGCAGTCAAGAGAGGAGACCTCGTCCTCTGTCCCCCTGACCTGTGCCAGGACTGCTGGGCGGTAGGGGTGCCTGCAGTACCCCCCCAAACCTGGGCTGAGCAGTGTCCCCTCACCAGGGTCAGGTCCTGGAAGCTGCCGGAGTATCTAGGGTGGCCCCCCTCAGAGGGGCAGGAAGATGGCAATGCTTAACTCTTAGGAGTGAATTCAAGGTGGGAGATTTGAGGTTTAGGCCTGGGTGGTGGGGCTCTGAGGGATGTGGCTTTCGAGGTTAGCTCAGTTCAGAGAGGAGACCAGTGGAAAGTGGGGTGCAGGGAAGTGGGGTGCCCCCAGCTGGCACAAAAAAGCCCCGTTTATTTCATTAAAGATGAATGGCATCCTTCATGTGGGTCTGACAGGAAGGGATTTCCCTCTCTCACCAAGCATCATATATTTTAATAATGTACTCTTTCAAGCATATGGGCAATTATAGAGAATAAAATAATGAACTGCCCCTGGCTTGGTCAAATATTGATATTTCACTCTAATTGTGTCAAAACTTTTCCTTTTAAGAAAGAAAACATTGCAAGTATAATAGGTCCCCGCTTACGCCTCCTCCCATTCCTGTTCTTTCTGCTCAGAGATAGCCCCCAACCTTCTCCCAGATGAGTTGTTTTTAATTCCTTTAGTTCCTGTGCACTTGAAGAAAAATATATATACACGTATGTGTGCTTAGTCACTCAGCCATGTCTGACTCTTTGCGACCCATGGACTGTAGCCCACCAGGCTCCTTTGTCCATGAGGATTCTCCATGCAAGAACACTGGAGTGGTTAGCCTTTCCCTTCTCCAGGGGATCTTCCTAACCCAGGGATTGAACCCAGGTCATCCACATTGTGGGAGGATTCTTTACCATCTGAACCACCAGGGCAGCCTAAGAATACTGGAGTGGGTAGCCTAACCCTTTTCCAGCGGATCTTCCCACCCCAGGAATTGACTGTGGTCTCCTGCATTGCAGGCAGATTCTTTCCCAGCTGAGCTACCAGGGAAGCCTGTATATATGTATGTATCTCTCCATAAATGCTGCTTGGCTGTGTTTCGCAAGCGGTAGGATGATGGATACAGGATCATACTGTGTGTGTTCTAGGGGCGAGTAATGTCACACTGCTCGGGTTTGCCTGTTTTTAAGCATGTTTGTTTATTTGGCTGTGTCGGGTCTCAGTTGAGTCACGCAGGGTCTTCTGTTGAGGCACATGGACCCTGTAGTTGTGGTTCAGGGCTCTAGTGCATGCAGGCTCAGTTGCCCGATGACATGTAGGATCTTAGTTCTCTGACCAGGGATCGAACTTGCGTACCCTGTGTCAGAAGACAGATTCTTAACCACTGGACCCCCAGGGAGGTCCCTCTGAGGTTTGCTTTGTTCTCCTTCGCCGCGCAGCTCTCCGCTACGACAGGGCCCACTGTCTGTTCCATGTGGTCACCTAGGCAAGTTCCCCGACGGCCTCTCTGTGTGACTGTCTTTGCCGATGTCTCCTGTGCTCTCGGAGAGTTTCTCGTGGGTCTCACCCAGGAGCGGAATTACAGACTCATGGACAATATGCCACTTTTACTCTTCCCAAGGCTGCCACATTGCTCCCCACATTCTGTGCCAGGACACTGGTTTCCAAACCTGCCTCACCACTGGGATCCCCAGGGCCTTGTTAACACAGGTGTTGCTGGGGTGCCTGGGCCTGAGCCAGCCCTGGAACGAGGCACTCAGGGTGTGGAGTCTTATTTTATCAGCCCTTGGGGGCTTCCTGGACCTGCATTTAGAGCTGCCCCTCCTGGGTCTGCCGTGTTCTTACTGTGCAACTTTGGGCCAGTTGCTGGGTCTCTCTGAGCTGGGGTACCCTCATGTATAAAACGGGGATGGTGGTGATGGTGAGGAATCAGTCAGACTGGCCCTTTCCCCTAGGGTGTAGTGCAGTGTGTGCAGGGTGGCCGCAGCCCGGCTGGGCTCTGGCTTCATCCAGAGGAGAGGTGCCCCCTCTGACGGCCCCCGTGAAGTCATGCTTGGATTCCTTGTTTTGCTCGACAAACATCAGGGCCCCCTGCTTGTGTAGACTGTGTCATGCTCTAGAAACACGAAATCTGGGCAGAGAGCCCTGAGCTTGGGCATTAAACGGGCCGTGATTCAATGACAGACACGAGTGCTCTAATGGGGGTGGGCTGGGCACCCTGCAAGTGGGTGAGAGGGGCCCCTTGACCCACCTGGGGGGAGGGATCAGGGAAGGATTCTTGTAGGAGGACAACTAGCTGAGGCGCACCAGCCAGAAGACAGTTAGCTAGGTTGGGGGCCTGCTGGTGGGCAGGGGAGGGCATTC
>SJYC01137412.1:0-37368 GCA_006408675.1 Madoqua kirkii
GTGTCTTGAGAGGGTCTCCTGTAATGATGCTTCTCTCCTGAATGAGCCTCTGTCTGGCTGCGGGGCACCTGGAGCACCCTCAGGGTGGCCTTCTGGTCAGCGAGGTATCACTGTGTGAGCGCGTCCAGTCTCCCCTGGGGGCCCAAGCTGGACCCCAGCCCCGGCCTCCCCTGGGGCCCCACCCCTCCCTGTGCCATCCAGAGAGCTCTCAGCCTGGGTGTGGCTGTCGTGTCAGCCTTTTCTGGGCACCCTTCACCAGCTGTGGGGTGTGTGTGCACACACATGTTCCCCACCTCCATTTTCACGCACTTGCAGCCCACACTGGGTGAGCTCATGGCGTGTGGCTCCCAGGACTTCCTGCCTGCTTCCCGTCTCCTCAGGCCTGACCCTTGCTAGTTTCTGATCTTGTACTTTTATAAAACAGCCTCAACGGGGGACTTCATGATCAGCCTCTTCACACATCTCTGTAGGGGGATTCCTACTGACGAGTGCTGGGCCAGAGGGCAAGTGTGTGTGTAACTTCTTGCACTCTTGTCAGCAAGGGGTGAAGGCTGGACTCAGTGGTGCCCGGTGGCCAGGAGTGTGGCCCCAGAGGCGGCCCTGTGCCTGGTTCTGACTTGGCATCCATGCAGCCTCAGGTAGCAGGTTGTGGGAGGCAGGGCCGAGCTGGACCCTGGCCCCCAGCTCAAGAGCTGCCCAGAGGAGCCAGTGGGCTTGTGTCACGTGGGCTTGTGTGGCTGGGGGCGGAGCATGAGGTTTCTGAGCCTCCTCCTCGGCCATGTCTGTGCATGTCCAGTGGACCCTCTTTACCAGGAAATGTGGTGGGGAAGGCTGGGGTGCTGGGTGGTGGGAAGCAGGAGGTGGGAGGGCCCTACTTAATTGGAGTGGTTAATGGATGATGTGGGTTCAATCCCTGGGTTAGGACTGTCTCTTATACACATCTGTCCATAGGATACTGTGGGCGCAGGATTCAGGGGTAGGGAGAGGTGCCCAGCTGGACTGCAGGCCTGAGGCTGGGGGCCTGTGGCTTTGCTTGATTCCTGCTCAGGATGAAAACCCCCAAAGCCCAGGAAATTCAGCTCTGGGATTGCAGTCCAGTGTGGTGGCTGAGGGAGGGGGTGGGCAGGGGGCCAGGCCGGCAGGGAGGGGAGATGACCTCACTGGCACCATTTGCTGTGGACATGAAGGCTGCATGGGGAAGGAGGCGGGAGCCTTGGCCTCCCAGGGTGGCATTGCTTTGGCAGCCTGCCTTGTCCACCTTGTCTCGAGTGCCTGCCACTGCCAGTCTACTTCCCCTGGGTCCCTCCCCAATTCCTCCACCATGTACGATGTGCTAGCCTCTGCTTCGGATGTTCCCTCAGCCCCTGAAGAATGCGCTGTCCATCTTTTCTTTACATTAAAAAAAATCAGGTATAACTTATACACAGGAAAGTACAAACTTCAAGACACTACTTGATGAGCTTCTATAAATGTATTAATGCATACCTGTATGGCATCAAGATACAGAAAGATTCAGAACATTTTCAGTTCTCTAGAACATTCCTCTGAGCCCCTCCCAGTCCATATCCCTCTCTCCCCAAGGCTAATCCATAGCCTGATTTCTAACAGCATGGATTGGTTTTGCTTGGTTTTGGGCTTCACGGAACCAGAATCATACAGTCAGTCTTTGTTTGTGGCTCCTTTCACTCATATTATCTGTGAGATTCTGCCACATAGTTGGACATTTTGGTGATTTTCTCTTCATTACTCTGTACTATTCCACTGTGTTGGAACTATTGCAAACGATAGTTCGTTGTACAATAGTTCAGCATTCATTTACCCATTCTGCTCCTGCTAGATGTCTGGGCTGAAGCCAGTGTTTGGCTATTAGGAATAAAACTCTCCTGAACACTTGTGTATATGTCTCTTAGTGGATGTAAGTGTTCATTTATATTATATTTATAAATGTTGGTATATATGATTGCTGGCTCTTTGGCTGCATGAATGATTAGATTTAGGAGAAACTGCCAAACATTTCCCCAAAGAAATGATACCTCCTGGCTGCATTTTCTTCTGCTTTGGAAATTCCACCTTTGCTTCGAAGGCCCGTCTCAAATGCCAGCTCTCCTGACGTCCTGACGGATAACAGCACTGGTCACTTGGTGTTAGCTCTAAAGATGCAGTTGTGTCCCTCTTCTGTGTTCTCTCTGTAGGGCCTGGAGCCTCATGGGTGCTTTATAAAACGAATAGATGAATTTACATCCCTGGCCCCATGTCTGGAGTTTTGTATAGGTTATCTGATGTGAGTCACTGGCTGGGAAGTTGGTAGTCCTGGCCCTGTTCTACAGGTGAGGAAACTAAGGCTTGTCCAGAAAGCAGGGGGAACCCGCAGCGCTGTCTCTCCCCTAAGCCTCTGCTCATTCCACAGCTCTTGGTGGCATGTGTTTGGAATTTCTTGCTCTTTTTCAGCTCGCCCACTTTGATTTCACTCGGCCTCATATTCTAGTCCGGGGGTTGTTGAATTAAATCTCGTGGGTGACCTAGTTAGCTCGTGACCCAGCCAGCTCCTGAAGGATCTGTCAGCTTTTCCTCCATCCTGAGTCTGTGCCCTAGAATCAGGGCTTTCCGGGTTGGGATGGGGTGGGAAGGCTGAAGAAACCCACCCGTATGAAATTAAAGCCCTTTTCTGGCATGGCCAAGGTTTGTACCTTTCAAAATCTCTTTCCATTGGGTGTGACAATCCCAGAGACCACAGGCTGGCCACTGTCACTTACATTTTTCCAGCTGAAAACACTGGAGCCCAGGCAGGTGATGTGGCCTGCCTAGAGTTGTCACGGAGCCTGGGGTGAGGGCCTTGGCCTTGAACTCCGGCCTTCCGGGCATGTGCTGTAGTGTTGTAGGGGTGGTCTGAGAGCTGATGGAGAATGGGAGTTAGGCTGAGAATCCAGCGAGGTTGTCACAGGGCCGCTTTGGGGAGCTGGAAAGGCTCTTTCAGGTCATTGATTTACTAAGTGCTCTCTTAGAGCCCCGAAAGCGCTGCTGGGTGTTTCAGGGGCAGATCCCCAGAGGAGCCTGGAGGCCACTGTCCGTGGTCCTGAAATTGGACTTGGCTGTTGGGGAGCACAGGAGGGCGGTCGAGCTGGCCTCAGGGGCACTGTGGTATCCCAGGAGGTGTTATCCTGCCAGTTTTGGTGGGAGCTGGGCATGTGGCTGGGCAGACGGTGCAGGCGCCTTGATATTTTAATTGAAGCCTGGAGACACAGTTGCTCTCTCTGCTGTGCTAACAATGTACAGAATAAATAATTCAGTGGTGGCTGTGTTGTGCCTGCTGTTACCACCCATGGGGGTGGCCACACGTGTGCCCAGCATGCAAGCTGCCGGGGGAGCCAGGAGCTGCTATTATGGGCTGGTGGCTGGGCCAGAGGTGGCATGTTGCCATTCTAACAGGGCCCTGGTCACCTCTCAACCCCTGAGAATCGGTTTCCTCCCAGGCAACTCCTGAGGAGAGGTGAGTGGAACGCAGGGCCAGCCGCTCCGTGTGCTGCAGTTAAGTGGCACTTAAAGGTCCGTTTGTCCTCAGAGCAGCCTGAAATGGCAGCAACCTGGAGGAAAAGCCCCTCTTAATGGGCATTCTCCCTGGGCTGTGTTTGAACGGGTTCCACTGGATTCAGCAAATATTTATGGAGCTCTAAGTTTATGCAAGATACCGGAGCAGGTGGTGGGGATGGGAGAGGTGCCAGTGAATAAATCTGGGTCCCTCCTGGATGGGGCGGTAGGACATGCATCTGATTTGTCACAGCTCAAGTTGGAGGTGTGGGAGGGCTGTGGTGGAGGTGCAGGTGAGGGTGTGAGGGGGCTCAGAGGGAGAGGTCGGTTCTGACAGGGCATGCATAGGTGGCTGCCTGGAGGAGGTGTCCTGCAGCAGAGAGGGAGCCATGACGGTGCTCCAGTGGAAAGGACAGGTATGACTGGAACTTCAGGTGTGTCTGGTATGGAGGCAGCAGGGCTTGTGACCTGGGAGAGGGTCACTGGAGAGAGAGTTGGGAAGGATTAGGAGGCAAGGCCAAGAGTGTGGATTTGATCCAGTAGGATGGTGCCTTGGTCCAGTTTGGGGTTAAAATATTCCTTTGGGTGTGGAGTGGAGGGTTGATTGCAAGTTAAGATCTGAGGTGGAGAGAACTGTTAGGAGACCAGTGGAACATTTCAGATTAGAGGTTATGGCAGCCTTAAATGTAATGTTATTCGTTCACTCATTCCTTCCTTCATTTGCCAATCAGTGAGTCATATGTTAGACGAGGCTAGGAATAGAGCAGGGAGCCATCACATGCCACCCTTGCCCACATGGAGCTGACCTTCCAGCAGGGGAGAAAGACAGTAAACATGCCATGACTCATGTGGCGACAGGTGCCGTGGAGGAAAACTGCAGAGGGCCAGATGTTTCGAGAGCGATGGAGAAGGCGAAGGGCTAGTCTACAGTGGTCAGGGAAGGGGCCTGTGAATATAGACCGAGGCAAGTGAGGAAGGGAGCCTGGCTGGTGTGGGGGTGAAGGGCATGGCCGGGGTCAGGGCCCCTAAGCTGGAGCAGCCCTGTCCATCTGAAGAATGAGGAGGCTGCTTGGAGAGGAGGAGAGTGCTGCTGAGCTGGGTCCGCAGGAGGTCTGGGTCCCGGGACAGAGAGTGACTGTCCACTCCAGGGGCATGAGCAGCCTTTGGAGGGTCTTAAGCAGAAAGAGACAGGATCAGATTTATGGTCTCGAGGCTGCCGTGTGTGGACTGAACGTGTTGCCACGTCCGAGGCAGGCACGGAGGAGTCTGTGTGCAATGGCCTTCCCTCCCTTGCTCCCCTCCTGCCAGGGACAATCAGCCCCCGGCCCCCTCCCCAGAAGGCCCCTGAGGGGGCTTCCTGGAAGCCTGGCAATTCCGCAGAGTCCTGTTCTTCCTGCCTCCTGTCCCACACCCTTGGTCCCCAAACCTGAGCCACCACAGCTGGGACCCCCCAGCCTGCCTGGATGGGCCTGGTCCAGGGCCCTCTCTGAGCCCCGGGCACCATGCGTTGAGCATCATGGCAAATGTCTCCCTCATGGAGCTGGTGTGAGGTTTAAGTGGGAGAATGTCTGTGGAAGCTGTAGAGAGAAGGCTGTGATCATTACAGATTTCAGAGCTGGGGGCAGAGCAAACAAGAATGGTCTGGGGGCCCAAGAGTAGTTATTTAGGAACCTGTGACTCCAGCCCTGGCTGCAACATACGAGGGTTCAAAGCCTGCAGGGAAGAGGTGTTTAGGGAAGTAGATGCTGGACAGACTGCTGAGGAGGTGGAGGGTGCGGGGCACACCCTGGCCCTGAGGGTGAGGCAGCAACCCCTGATACATGTGCCCTAAGCTGGGGGACTGAGTCCCATCCTCGCAGGAGGTACCGTCTCAGCTTCCCCTATACCCTGAGTGCCCTCCAGCCCCTTCCCACCAAGAGGTGGGAGCCAGGAGAGTGTTTCCTCCTGCAGCCTGCTGTGGGCATCAGGAGGGGTGGAGTGGTCCCTGCAGTCAGGCCTGAGCTGACTGGTGACTGGGGGCTCTGCAGTTTCTCTGTGGGGTGGAAGACAGGGAGCATGAGCAATGCCCCCCTCCTCCCAAATGAAGACACTCCGATGCACACAGCAGGCTCCGTCCCTCCCTGGGATGGTGGTTGAGTTAACTCTCACTTGTATTTTTGGCCCCTGGAGGAGGGCATGGCAACCCACTCCAGTATCTTTGCCTGGAGAATCCCCATGGACAGAGGAGCCTGGCGGGCTATAGTCCATAGAGTCGCAAAGAGTTGGACACAACTGAGCGACTAAGTACCCAGCATGTGTTTTTGGCAGAGAGCTGGCAGTGAGGCCCAGACTAGGGGCGCATTCATCGCGGGGCTGCTTCTGGGGAAAGCCGTCTGATTGCCCTGGGGAGCTGCAGGCCTGCTGAGGTCCTCCAGGCGCTGCTGATAGAGCTGTGAGCAGGGAGACACTGCCTCCCTGGGGCAGTGGCGCGGGGGACTAAAAGAAAGGGCCCGTTTAATTTAATTCTGTGTTTTATTGCTCGTTGGAGAAATAACCTTCATTAAGATGGAAGGTGGGGGATGGACCGGGAAGTTTGATTAATTTCGAGCTGGTTTCTCATTTGTTAATTTTCTCCCAGTTCAGCAGGATTATTAAAACAAATTAAAGACACTACTCTCTCCTCCCTGGGCTGGAGGGGAGCTTGGTTCACAGAGGGAACCCTGCCCCCTTTTTATACTATAGATATTTTGGTACAATTTGGGGTGAGGGACAAGGCCTTCTCCATCTCAGGGTCTCTGGGCAAGGCCCTTGTTTCCTGTTGGGGGTCTTTAAGTCCCTCAGCCCCATGGAAGAGCTGGATATGGAGGGAATGGCAGAGGGTGCTGGTTAGCCAGGGCACCCCACCTCTGGCAAGGACTCCTGGGGTGAGGGGCAGACTTGCCAAGTCCAGCTGCCACCCCCACCCACGGTATTCAGGGTAGCAGGGCAGATGGGCGAGGATGGCAGTTAGACATACAGCCTCTGGGTGCCCCCTGCGGTGCCCAGTCCCTTGGTCCCCCTCCACCCCCACTGACCCTATCTAGGCCCATTAGCCCTCGTCCACCTTGAGCTCTGGCCCTGCCAGACTGGATCTCCAAGGGGTGGAGTGGTCCCTGCAGTCAGGCCTGAGCTGACTGGTGACTGGGGGCTCTGCAGTTTCTCTGTGGGGTGGAAGACAGGGAGCATGAGCAATGCCCCCCTCCTCCCAAATGAAGACACTCCGATGCACACAGCAGGCTCCGTCCCTCCCTGGGATGGTGGTTGAGTTAACTCTCACTTGTATTTTTGGCCCCTGGAGGAGGGCATGGCAACCCACTCCAGTATCTTTGCCTGGAGAATCCCCATGGACAGAGGAGCCTGGCGGGCTATAGTCCATAGAGTCGCAAAGAGTTGGACACAACTGAGCGACTAAGTACCCAGCATGTGTTTTTGGCAGAGAGCTGGCAGTGAGGCCCAGACTAGGGGCGCATTCATCGCGGGGCTGCTTCTGGGGAAAGCCGTCTGATTGCCCTGGGGAGCTGCAGGCCTGCTGAGGTCCTCCAGGCGCTGCTGATAGAGCTGTGAGCAGGGAGACACTGCCTCCCTGGGGCAGTGGCGCGGGGGACTAAAAGAAAGGGCCCGTTTAATTTAATTCTGTGTTTTATTGCTCGTTGGAGAAATAACCTTCATTAAGATGGAAGGTGGGGGATGGACCGGGAAGTTTGATTAATTTCGAGCTGGTTTCTCATTTGTTAATTTTCTCCCAGTTCAGCAGGATTATTAAAACAAATTAAAGACACTACTCTCTCCTCCCTGGGCTGGAGGGGAGCTTGGTTCACAGAGGGAACCCTGCCCCCTTTTTATACTATAGATATTTTGGTACAATTTGGGGTGAGGGACAAGGCCTTCTCCATCTCAGGGTCTCTGGGCAAGGCCCTTGTTTCCTGTTGGGGGTCTTTAAGTCCCTCAGCCCCATGGAAGAGCTGGATATGGAGGGAATGGCAGAGGGTGCTGGTTAGCCAGGGCACCCCACCTCTGGCAAGGACTCCTGGGGTGAGGGGCAGACTTGCCAAGTCCAGCTGCCACCCCCACCCACGGTATTCAGGGTAGCAGGGCAGATGGGCGAGGATGGCAGTTAGACATACAGCCTCTGGGTGCCCCCTGCGGTGCCCAGTCCCTTGGTCCCCCTCCACCCCCACTGACCCTATCTAGGCCCATTAGCCCTCGTCCACCTTGAGCTCTGGCCCTGCCAGACTGGATCTCCTGTTGGCTGGATCGGCCCGCAGAGAAACTGCCCCTTGCTGGGTGGTGACGGGTGACAGTGGTCAGCTCTTTCCCGCTCACTTGGGCAGTTGCAAGTTCCAGCTGCCTGATGGGTGGCTGGGCAGGTGGTAATGTATTGGGGGATGTTATGCACATTCTTTTGTGCTCCCCAAAATGTGCAGTGAATGCTGCCCCTATAGGTACTGATTATACTGGAATGTGCGCGTGTGTATGCGCCTCTCCGGGATGCCCTTGGCGCGTGCACGTGAGCAGGCACTTTGGTCTGGGTGGACTGACGGAGCCTCCCTGGCCTGGCAGGCCTGCAAGCGTGCTCGTGTCTGTGTGTGGTCCCTCCTTCCCGGCCCTGCTCCCATCGGCTGATACTCTGCTCTACAGTGTGAGGCTAAATTATTTGGAGTGTTCACCTTGCCCCTGCCACCCTGGGGTTGACTGTGGGGAGACCTGTCTCCACCTACCTTCTTGTGGCCTGGGGACCACAAGAATCCCCCGGAGAGCAGCTGCTCCCAGTTGGCTCCTGACCCTCCACTCCCTGAGTGTGCCCTGGAGGCCCACCCAGCAGTCTCATCTCCAGGCCTGAGCTGGAGGAAAGCACGGTGCAGGAGAGCTGCCAGGCAGGGCAGATGGCCCTCCAGCCGGGGCCAGGGCAGGGGGCCAGCCTGACCTCTGATTCCTGAGCTGAGGAGTGGGCGAGATGCCTCTGTCCCTGTGACTCACAGGTGGTTGGGCTTCCAGTCCTGTGAGGCGCAGCTCACTTCAGATGCCTCCTTCAAGAGAGGAGTTATATTAAGATGGTGAGAAGGGCCGAGGATTAGGGGACACGAGGGGGTGGGGCTGCTTCAGGTGAGCTGTTCTGTGACAGTCTGTCTGAGAAGGTGATGTTTGATCAGAGACGTGAATGAGTGAAGGGGTGCGCCCTGTGTGTGAGGGGGGTGGGAGCCAGCAGGACAGCGGGCACAGCAGGTGCAAAGGCCCTGAGGCCAGGCCACGCTGGGGCTCAGGGACTGTTCTGGGAGGTCAGTGTGGCCGGAGGGAAGCGAGTTGGGGGAGGGGGTTGGTAAGAGCTGATGTCCGCAAGGCCGCAGGGTCGGGGAGGTGCGTGGGGGGACTCTGAATTAGGTGCCTGTGGCCGCTGGCCCCTAGGAAAGGCCTGGACGCACTGGAAGCAAGATCCCTTGTTGGGCTCTGCTCCCAGTGGGGCCTGCTGGGGCCTGGCTTCCTGGGCAGTACTTTGAGGCTTCCCTGGTGGCCCAGTGGCTAACACTCCACACTCCCAATGCTGGGGCCGGGGTTCGATCCTTGGTCAGGGAACTAGATCCTGTGTGTGTTAGTTGCTCAATCTTGTCTGACACTTTGTGGCACCATGAACTGTAGCCCCACAGGGTCCTCTGTCCATGGAATTCTCCAGGTAAGAATTTTTGAGTTGGTTGCCATTTCCTGCTCCAGGGGATCTTCCCAACTCAGGGATCGAACCCAGATCTCCTGCCCTGCAGGCGGATTCTTTACCATCTGAGCCACCAGGGAAGCCCCAGATTCTGCCACAACTAAGAGTTCACATGCCGCAGTGAGGATCAAAGCTCCCACGCACCCCAGCTAAGGCCCAGTGCAGCCAAATAAGTAGATAAGTAAATCTATATTAAAAAGTAGGCAGACCTAGGCCGCCTGTCTGACTTTTACAGAGATTCTGGGGCAGGGGCCCAGGTTGTGGACACGGTAGAAGGGACCAAGATCCACTCTGGGCTTCCCTCTGAGAAAAGTGTCGGCTCAGATCACCAGTTGCTGGAGACTAGACACATGGGCTGGGACAGGGGGAGCCTGTGGGCATGTCCTGCCTGTCTCCTCAGGGTCTGGACAGGCCCCAGACGTGCTGGTGGCTCTCACCATGGGCTCAGAGGGAGGCTGGGCAGCAGGGTGGAAGGATTCCCGCCTCTGGCATCGGTGGACCTGGGTTTCCATCAGTAGCTGAGGAATTGAGGCCAACAACTTCTTTCCCAGCTGCAGATCATTGCCTCTAAAATGCAGAGAGCAATGTCCACCTTGAAGGGGTGTTGTCAGGAGTAAAGGAACGAGCTTGAAAGGCACGGTTGCAGATCAGAACCCAGAGCAGACTGGGATGAGTGTGGTGGGCTGTTTTCCTGAAGGACGCCCTTGGGATGGAGGAGAGGTTGGGAGGGAAGTGCTGGGGCCAGTGCCTCCGTGAGCCAGTCCCTTGCTGGCGGCCTGGGCCCACCCCCCCCACCTTGGGGCTGCTGGGGCATAGCTGAAAGCAGGTTCTCAGTGCTGGGCACAGCCCTGCGGTCCCCACCCTGTCCCAGTCCCGGGCACTCTGGGAGCAGGAGGAATGTGATCGCTGGGTGGAATCAGATGTTTGTAGGTTTCTGCAGTGGATTCAGGGTCTGGGGAGAGATCTGCCCACCAGATCATACTTGTTATCCTTGGTTCCTTCCAGGGTGAGGCCGGATTTCTGGACTGAGCATCACAAAGGCAGCATAGCGGAACTGAGGGTGTCAGAGGTGAACCCGTTCCTCCTTGTCTCCCTGGGGAGGTGGCAGAGCGTGGTGGCTGGGGGAGCCTGGCGGCGAGGGTTCCGAGGCAGGTCTTTGGGCAAGTGATTCAACTCCTCTGTACCTCAGTTCCCGCACCTGTACAGCAGGCTGAATGCTAGTACCCCGGTGACGGGTGTCTGGTGAGGAACATGAGGGCTGAGACCAGAGCCTGGCACACAGGAGGCACTCACTCAGTGTTAGGTATTATTGTGATTGTTATTTCATGGTTATTAGGTGAGGAAACCGGGGCACAGAATGGAAGAGGGGCTGGTTTGAGAATATATGATGACTTAGTGACAGGTAGAACTCAGGCTTTTCCATCGGGCAGTTTCCAGAGCAGCAGAGAGTGCTGGCAATAGGGCTGAGAGTAGGGTGGCCTCCCCTCTGCCCTGGGCTGAGTCCCTGGCCCCTCCCCACCCTGCTGTGCCACTGGGGCAGCTGCAGAACCCCCAGAGCGTGGGCATCTTGAAGGAACGGGCTTGGCCCAGAGGACAAGCAGGCAGCTGGCCCTGGACAATTTGGTTGCTTGGGTCCCAGCTCCAGACTCTTCATCTGGTCTTGGCTGGACTCAGAGTTTTGGGGAGGCTCACTGAGAGTTTGTCACAGGAGGGAAACGCTTGGAGCTGGAGGGCTTTTGGGGGAAGTTTTTTTTGGGAGGGAGAGTTTTATATGTCTCTCTGTCTGCATGCACCCCTGTAGGCCAGGCTGCCCTCACTGCTTGACTGGGCGAGGACAGGAGCCGTCCCTCTGCACTTGGTGGCTCCCTCTTAGCCTCGGGTCGGCTTTGGGGCAGCTGTGTCTCGTGCTGTGTTCCCGCATCCTCTCTGTGTGTTTGCCTTTCCTTGGACCAGCCTTGGGCTCCTGGCCACAGGGCCTTTGCACCTGCCTCATCTTCCATCTGGGCTCTTTTTCCTTCTTCATCTGGGTGTTGCTTACCTATTCTTCAGGTGTCAGCTCACGCCTCCTCCTCAGGGGGCTGCCCTAAGTGGATTCAGGGCCTTATTCCAGGTTCTCATGGGCCCCAGACCTCTTCCCAGCACATCTCACGCTGGATGTGTTGCTATGTGTATCCAGTTAGAGATCATCTCTCCCACAGGACTCTATTCCATGAGGACAGGGGCTGGTCTGTGTTTGCTCACTGTGGTCTCCCCGGTGTCTGCCGTGGCATGGGGCAGAGTGAGTGCTCAGTAAGTATACTCTGAATGAATGCGTGAAGGGACGAGAGAGGCCTGTATCACCTCTGCCCTTGCAGGGGCCCAGGAGACCTGAGTGGAGGTGGAGCTGGAGGTGGGACTTCCACAGCAAATGTCCCCCTAGGGGGGCCCCTGAGGTGGCGTGGCCTCCTTCCTGAGGGTGCTGGTGAGAGATGGGTTAGCTCCAGATGCCCCCAGAGCCTGAGGACAGCGGGAGTTGGGGGGTGGGCAGCAGAAATGGGGGAGGTCCTTGGAGGTAGGTGGTGCCCTGCAGGCTGGGTTCTCAGCAGATGGCTCTGCCCCAGGGCTGGGGGGAGGCAGTGCTGGGTCTGGGCTGGGGACGGACAGAGAGAGCAGGGAGATGTGATGCTCTGTGAATGGCCGCTGCTAGCCTGCCTGTGGTCTTGGCTGAAGGCCACACTGGGCCGGCCCCATCCCCGCTCTGCTCATCACTCAGGCCCCCTTGCTCCAGTGGGACCTCCTCCCTCCCAGCCTGGCGGTGGCCGGGCTATGACATAAATTACCTGGAGTGATGGCGCTGTGTGACTTATCGGCTCGTGTGTTCAATAATGTTCACATGTCCCATTATATCATATTATATTAATACAGAGCCCTATATTCCACGCAGCACAGCACATTAACCTGACTTGGTAGGACACTGGGCAGATGCCGTGGCTGATCTCACCTCCTTGGCCACGCCCCCATCACTGCCCACCAGACGGGTCCTTCCAGATGCTCCAGAGGCACCCTGTTCACAAGGTTGTCCTGGCCCTGCCCCCAACTCCTGCAGCTTGGGGGGTGGCTCAGCGGGTGCTGTGGACCAGGCTTCTGGATGTCACCCCCACATTATGGAGGCCCCGGCCTCTGTCCTTACCTTGCAAGCCCAGGGGGTCATTAAACCTCCATGGAACAGATGTGGAAGCTGAGACTCAGAGATGGGAGGTGTTGGCATCTAGAGATGTGGTGAGGAAAGGCCCAGAGCGAGGACTCTTTGTTCCCTGTCCTGGCTGCTTCTCAGGGGGGTGGACGGTGTGGGCAGAGGGCAGGAGGTTGGCAATGAAAGCGGAGTGCATGCCAGGGGTGGGAGAACCCACATGCTAGAGTCAGACAGACTCGAGTTCAGATCACGCTCTGCCACTTGCTGTGTGATTTTCTTCCGTTTCTGGCTGCTCTGGGTCTTCCCTGCAGCATGCCATCTCCTTGTTGCGGCACACGGGCTTTCTCTCGTTGCAGAGCACGGGCTTAGTCGCCCCCTGGCATGCGGGATCTTAGTTCCCTGACTGGGGATTGGACTCTGTGTCCTCTGCATCGGAAGGCAGATTCTTAGCCACTGGACCCCAGGGAAGTCTTCTTGCTGTGTGATTTTGTTTCCATATTTTCTTGGGCCCCAGTGGTCTCATCTGGAAAATGGAGGTAATAATAGCCTTTGCTTCGCGGGGTTGTGGTATGCACATTAAATGAGAGAGTCCCTGTGGGGTGCTTGGTGTGGAATGGGTGCTCCTGAGACGGCAGCCCCTGGGCCCATTCGGATTCCAGTCACACCTGTGCAGCCTCCACCCGCTGCCGCCCCGCCCGGCTTGCAGGACGCCTGGTCCTGGCCCAACTGTTCCAGGTGTTGGGTCCTTGCTGAGCCTCACACTCAGCTTGGCTCCCTGGGGTACAGCAGCACCTTGGGCTGGTCCTGAGCCCCTGGCCCTTGGACATGGCCTGGTGCCCAGTGCTGCCCAGCTCCCTGGCTCACAGGCAGCCTCATGGCACAGAGAGAGCCCTGCTTGGCCGAATTAAACCTCCATGGAACAGATGTGGAAGCTGAGACTCAGAGATGGGAGGTGTTGGCATCTAGAGATGTGGTGAGGAAAGGCCCAGAGCGAGGACTCTTTGTTCCCTGTCCTGGCTGCTTCTCAGGGGGGTGGACGGTGTGGGCAGAGGGCAGGAGGTTGGCAATGAAAGCGGAGTGCATGCCAGGGGTGGGAGAACCCACATGCTAGAGTCAGACAGACTCGAGTTCAGATCACGCTCTGCCACTTGCTGTGTGATTTTTTCCGTTTCTGGCTGCTCTGGGTCTTCCCTGCAGCATGCCATCTCCTTGTTGCGGCACACGGGCTTTCTCTCGTTGCAGAGCACGGGCTTAGTCGCCCCCTGGCATGCGGGATCTTAGTTCCCTGACTGGGGATTGGACTCTGTGTCCTCTGCATCGGAAGGCAGATTCTTAGCCACTGGACCCCAGGGAAGTCTTCTTGCTGTGTGATTTTGTTTCCATATTTTCTTGGGCCCCAGTGGTCTCATCTGGAAAATGGAGGTAATAATAGCCTTTGCTTCGCGGGGTTGTGGTATGCACATTAAATGAGAGAGTCCCTGTGGGGTGCTTGGTGTGGAATGGGTGCTCCTGAGACGGCAGCCCCTGGGCCCATTCGGATTCCAGTCACACCTGTGCAGCCTCCACCCGCTGCCGCCCCGCCCGGCTTGCAGGACGCCTGGTCCTGGCCCAACTGTTCCAGGTGTTGGGTCCTTGCTGAGCCTCACACTCAGCTTGGCTCCCTGGGGTACAGCAGCACCTTGGGCTGGTCCTGAGCCCCTGGCCCTTAGACATGTGGGCATGGCCTGGTGCCCAGTGCTGCCCAGCTCCCTGGCTCACAGGCAGCCTCATGGCACAGAGAGAGCCCTGCTTGGCCGTCAGGTGGGCCGGGGTGGGATGTGACCCTGTGCTCTGAGGCTCTGAGCCATGGCCTCTCATGTCAATCGGGTAAACGTTTCCTCTCTCCGGGCATGGGGAGAGCCAACAGGAATGTCTGTGTCAGTAGCTGCTGTACCGTCTGACTCAGATGCGTAACAACAGCTCCTGGCAGCTTGGATATTTGTGTCTCTTTCCAGGCTTTCATATCTGTTCACTCATGTGAGCCCCACAATGAGGTTGACAGAGGCCAAGTTCTCACCACTGTGCCCACTTGACAGATGAGGAGACTGAGGCTCACAGAGGTGGTGACTGGCCTGTGGTCATGCAGTGAGGTAGTGGATAGAGGGTGAGGCAGCCTGCTTCTCGCCTCTGGAAACCTGGGCCTTGGACCCTTCTAGACGAAGAGGATCTAGGTGCTGTGACCCCACAGGGCTCCCCCCTCAGCCCCCACCCCTCTTTCCCGGCCTCTGGGCTCCTCCGTCCCTCCGCCTCCCCCTACGTATGGCTCTTGACAAGGTTACGGAGTCAGCATGTAAGACCTGCAGAAGTGAGTGTAATTTATTGATCTACATTTCGCTTATGAAATAGGACAAGTGCTGATTTGAGGATCTTGTTTGCTCTCGCCCTTGTGCTGCCCGCTCCCCTCCACCCCCCCGCCCCCTGGGCGCTCTTCTCTGCGGTAATTCTTCCGAGCCTGCATCAGAACCCGCTTCTCTGTCAGCCCTGCAAGGCTCTCCATTCCACGCCCTCTATTCTTCTCCAGCCTCCATGCCTTATCGGGGGCCCCTCCTTTCCTGGGCTCCTAAGAAAACATATAATGTTTAAAAGGGTGAGACAAGGGACTGAATAAAGCGCTTTCTGGGGAAATATTTGTTCAAAGGCCTGTTGCCTGCATCTGTCTGGTTCTTTCCTGAAAAACATAATTCAGAGCAGGCCTGGAAATTAATCCAAGTGTCCGCTTGCTTTCCTGATAAGAGGCTGGGTGGGTCCTGGGGAGGGGAGACAGGTGGGTGGGGGACGGCCCCCTGCGTGGTTGCCTTCTGGATATCAGTGTGAAATTAGGGGGACAGGGCACAGCATGCCCCGGCAGAGGCCGGAGCTGAGCCCTGGGGTGGGAGGAGGGAGCCCTCAGCATCTGTGAGCAGGGCGCTGCTGTGGAGCGGCCCCTTTCTGCAGAGCAGTGCCCTGCAGTTGCCAAGATGAGGCACTTGACCATGTGAGAGTCAGAACTTGGCTGTATCTCTGTGACCTTGACAAGGCCCCGAGGCACTGAGCCTCGGTTTCCTCGCTCATCTAGGGTGCTCAGGGGTCTGCTGGGCTTGTCCTCAGCTTGAGGTGGAGGGAGTGAAGAGTTCCCTGCGTTCAATGGGCCCGATGCTGTGCCAGGAGTCTGAGGACACAGTAAGGAATAAAGAGAGGCCCCTGGATTCATGGAACTGACTTTTTAGGGGGAGATGGATAATAACTGAAATAAGGGACTTCCCTGGTGGTCCAGTGCCTAAGACTCCGTGCTCCCAATGCAGGGGACCTAGGTTCAATCCCTGGTCAGGGAACTAGCTCCCACATGCCACAATGAAGATCAAAGATCCCCCATGCTGCAACTAAGACCTGTGTGGCCAAATACATAAACAAAACACTTAAAAATAAATGAAGTAAGAAATAAGTATAGAGCATGTTAGAGAGTGATCATCATCTTGGGGGAATCCAAGACAGGCTTCCCTAGTGGCTCAGATGGTAAAGAATCTGCCCACAATGCAGGAGACCTAGGTTCAGATCCCTGGCTTGGGAAGATCCCCTGGAGAAGGAAACGACAACCCACTCCAGTTTTCTTGCCTGGAGAAGTCCTTGAACAGCAGAGCCTGGCAGGGTAGCTGTAGTCCATGGGGTCACAAAGAGTTGAGCGTGACTTTCACTTTCTCAAGCAGGGGAGGTGGAGATAGGGTGCAGGAGAGGGGAAAGCCAGATTGGTGTTAAATAGGGGGTGTCTGAGAAGGTGATGTCTGAGTAGTCTTAAAGGGAAGGATGTGAGCGAGTGGGCCACATGCCTATCTGGGGGGATTGTGGTCAGGCGGAGGGAACGGCCAGTGCAAAGGCTCTGAGGCAGAGTGTGCCTGGTGTGTGCAAGGGAACAGCAAGGAGGCCGGTGCGGCTGCGGCTGTGTGAGCTGAGGCCGAGGTGGGAGGCCAGGATGGGGGCTGGAGATGAAGCCAGAGGTAATGTGTTGAAAATGCTTTGTTCAAATGCCAAGTGTTGTTGATCATTTTGATGGCTGGCCCTAGGCTGAGCTGTAAAGGGCACTTTATTAGCACCCGGCAGGGACTCCCCAAAGAAGGCTGCTGTGTGAATTTCGCAGGAAGAGGGGAGGGCTGTGATGTTTTCTGTCTTCCAGCACCTTAAACATTTCAGTCCTTCCGGCTGCAAGATGATAGAGCTCTTTCCAAGCTATTTCCCTATTATGGCGCCTGCAGGAAAAAGAGACCTGTCGGGACTGTGGTGCCGTGCTGCAGGGGTGGGAGGTGGGTGAGGGGCCTGGTGAGGGGCCCTGATCTGGCCAGTGGGGTCCTGGTGACAGTGGAGGGGCCTACACATGCTGACTGTGTCTGAGGTCTCAGGGAGGGGGAAGTCAGAGGCCATGAACCCACTCTTCGGCAGCCACGGGTGGGGTTGGTGATCCTAATTGAAGCTTGGATCCAAAAGGCTTGATGAAGGAATTTCTAATTAAATAAATTTCATCTCATCTGGGAAACAGAGGTTTGCATATGATCAGCATGAAATTAATAATTACGTTTAGAAATTAGCTGTTGCACGAAGCCAAGCCATTTGCACAACCCTCAGGGGCTGGCCCCGACCCCTGCCCGATCCTTTGTAATGGAGACGGATGGACCGCTTCAGCCCGAGGGAGGTGTGCGGCCTGGTCAGGAGTGGAGGCTGAGCAGAGGGGGAGCGGGGCTGGCTCTCCCCTCTGTGGCCACAGGCCGTGCGGGGCATTCTCCGAGTCCCTGGAGGCTGCCAGTGTCTCTGTCAGA
Organism: Madoqua kirkii; assembly: GCA_006408675.1. NCBI lineage: Eukaryota > Metazoa > Chordata > Mammalia > Artiodactyla > Bovidae > Madoqua > Madoqua kirkii. The sequence goes on from SJYC01137412.1 coordinate 17,243, forward strand.
TCCTGTGTGTGAGCACATGTGTGTGTAGGCTCACTTGTGCTGTGGGGAGGCTGAGGTTTCACCTGAGAGTAAGGTGGGCTCTGGAGTGGGTCCCTCTGGCTTTAAATCACGGCTGTGTGTCCTGGGCAAGTTCCTGGATCTTTCCGTACTGAGTTTAGGGGAACTGAGAAGAGCGCCTCCTTCATACGGTTGTCGTAAGGGTAAAGGTGTTAGTCCTATAAAACCACTGGGCACCTTTCTTGGCACACAGTAAACAATGAGTGCTCATCCTCAGAAAGATGATGATTACGTGTGTGCGTGTGTGTGCGTGAATTTAATTCAGCTCAGCCCAAGCCAGCCTGTGATGGGCGTGAACCTGACATTTCCAGGCTTTTGAGGTGGAGAAAAATAGAGCTCCCCCTTGCTCTTGGAGAGCTAGAGCTTACGACCCTGTGTCCATCAGCATCAGGAAGAGACGCTGGAAGAGCAAACAGCTCCCGCAGAACCCTGTGTCCATCAGCATTAGGAGGAGACGCTGGAAGAGCAAACAGCTTCTGCTCTCTGCGGCTTTAAACATGGAAACTGAATATACTTGCCATGTTGTGTGTCCATGTGGCTTGGCTGGGTGCTCTGCCCACCTCCTCAGGGACCAGGCTGGCCGGGAACGCTACCAGTCACGGTAGCAGAGGGCACACATACCTATAGGGTCTCACACTGGTGATGAGACACCTTGACCCTGAATTGATGGCACTTCCTGCTCACAGCTCAGGGGCCAGAACGCATCAGGTGGGGCATGAGGGGCGCGTCGTTGGGTTTGCCAGGCGCCGGGGAGTGAGGGAGTGGACATGTCTCTGAGGACCGGCACCCACGTTAGCCACGTGTGGGCTCACTGAGCATCGTCTCTCCCACTGGAATGTCAGCTCCGTGAAGGCAGGGGTTGGGCTCTGTGGGTTTGCCCAGTGTCAAACATTTTGCAAACTGCTTAGTAGGTGCTCAGGGAGGCACTGAGTCAGTTCCAGCGTTCAGTCGTGTCTGACTCTTTGCGACCCCATGGACTGCAGCATACCAGGTCTCCCTGTCCATCACCAACTGCCTGAGTTCACTCAAACTCATGTCCATTGAGTCAGTGATGCCATCCAACCGTCTCATTCTCGGTCGTCCCCTTCTCCTCCTGCCCCCAAACCCTCCCAGCATCAGGGTCTTTTCCACAGCCTTGTCTAACTCAATGAAACTATGAGCTATGATGAGTAGGGCCACCCAAGATGGGCAGGTCATGGTGGAGAGTTTTGACAAATCGTGGTCCCCTGGAGAAGGGAATGACAAACCACCTCAGTATTCTTGCCTTGAGAACCCCACGAACAGTATGAAAAAGCACTGAGTAAGTGAATTCATAGTGGAATCAACAGAGTTTCTGGGGCTGGGCTGGGCTCCTCTGTGGGAGGGGAGGCTGGTGGCCACGGAGCAGCCCAGGTGAGGGACCACGTGGTGTTGTGGGCAGATCTTACTGTCTTTGTTTTCTGGCCGTGCCGTGTGGCCTAGTTCTCTGACCAGGGATTGAACCCTCGTCCCCTGCATTGGAAGCCTGGAATCTTGACCACTGGACTGCCAGGGAAGTCCCAGATTTTACTGTCTTTTAGCATAGCACTTGCTGCCTTGGAGACTGATGTCTATTTCTGAGTCCAGGAGGGGAAAGGCTGCCAGCATGAGGGGACTGTGTGACCCTGGCAGAGGTCTGTGTCCAGGCCTGGGGCGGGGGCAGAGAGGGGGCAGAAGGCTGAGTCCAGGAGCACCAGGGTGATGAGCAGGTTGACGGATCGTCTTGGGGCGCAGGGCGGCAGGCCCCCAGTGACCTGATGCTCGGGGGTCTGGAGCCAGTGGCCAGGCTGTGTCCACAGGGGAGTGAGGTCTGGTTAATGAGGGCGCCCTGAAGTGAGTGCCCAGGCTGGCCTGGCCTGGATTCCCTCAGGGTCTGTGGGGCAGTGGCTGGTGGCCCCCAGCTGGCCCAGTGGGTGGGTGGGGGGCGGTGGAAGGTGGTCTTTTACAGGGAAGGCCTGGTACAAGGCCCAGTGCTGGGGGCATACTGTCCTTCCATCAGGGCCCACCCCACCCCTTCTGCAGACCACCCAGATGCCAGCCCATCTTGCCCCCAGAGGTTTCCCCAATTCCCAGGCTCTGGAAGCCTGCTTTCTCTGCTCCTGAGCCCTGGGGCCCCCCTTGGAGATGCCAGTCAGAACTGAAGGCAGGTGCTTATCTGTGTGCCCTGTGCACCCCTCTGCTGTACCCCAATTTCTCCCCCAACAGCCCTCCTTGAATGCCCCCTGCCTCCCCTCTCTGTGTGCCCTGTTTCTCCTCCCCAATCTGTCTGCACCCTTGGCCCACCCTGCCAGCCTCCACGCTCTCCTCGGGGTTCACAGTCCCACTTTCCCCCCAGTGAATCCCCGTGGCCTCCGACCCAGCCAGGAGCTTCAGCCTGGAGGCATCTCACTCTGGGGACCTCCTTTCTGGCTCCTGGCATAAGTGAATTCATAGTGGAATCAACAGAGTTTCTGGGGCTGGGCTGGGCTCCTCTGTGGGAGGGGAGGCTGGTGGCCACGGAGCAGCCCAGGTGAGGGACCACGTGGTGTTGTGGGCAGATCTTACTGTCTTTGTTTTCTGGCCGTGCCGTGTGGCCTAGTTCTCTGACCAGGGATTGAACCCTCGTCCCCTGCATTGGAAGCCTGGAATCTTGACCACTGGACTGCCAGGGAAGTCCCAGATTTTACTGTCTTTTAGCATAGCACTTGCTGCCTTGGAGACTGATGTCTATTTCTGAGTCCAGGAGGGGAAAGGCTGCCAGCATGAGGGGACTGTGTGACCCTGGCAGAGGTCTGTGTCCAGGCCTGGGGCGGGGGCAGAGAGGGGGCAGAAGGCTGAGTCCAGGAGCACCAGGGTGATGAGCAGGTTGACGGATCGTCTTGGGGCGCAGGGCGGCAGGCCCCCAGTGACCTGATGCTCGGGGGTCTGGAGCCAGTGGCCAGGCTGTGTCCACAGGGGAGTGAGGTCTGGTTAATGAGGGCGCCCTGAAGTGAGTGCCCAGGCTGGCCTGGCCTGGATTCCCTCAGGGTCTGTGGGGCAGTGGCTGGTGGCCCCCAGCTGGCCCAGTGGGTGGGTGGGGGGCGGTGGAAGGTGGTCTTTTACAGGGAAGGCCTGGTACAAGGCCCAGTGCTGGGGGCATACTGTCCTTCCATCAGGGCCCACCCCACCCCTTCTGCAGACCACCCAGATGCCAGCCCATCTTGCCCCCAGAGGTTTCCCCAATTCCCAGGCTCTGGAAGCCTGCTTTCTCTGCTCCTGAGCCCTGGGGCCCCCCTTGGAGATGCCAGTCAGAACTGAAGGCAGGTGCTTATCTGTGTGCCCTGTGCACCCCTCTGCTGTACCCCAATTTCTCCCCCAACAGCCCTCCTTGAATGCCCCCTGCCTCCCCTCTCTGTGTGCCCTTTTCTCCTCCCCAATCTGTCTGCACCCTTGGCCCACCCTGCCAGCCTCCACGCTCTCCTCGGGGTTCACAGTCCCACTTTCCCCCCAGTGAATCCCCGTGGCCTCCGACCCAGCCAGGAGCTTCAGCCTGGAGGCATCTCACTCTGGGGACCTCCTTTCTGGCTCCTGGCGGCTGGTGCTCTGAAGGTGGGTTATTTAAATCCATGTCGTCTGCGCCTGGCCGAGAGGAGATGATGGCTGATCCGCAAGGGTGTGGGGGGTGCCCTCTGTGTGCCCAGCTCTCAGTGAGACGCCCTCTGCCCCCCCAGGCTCCAGGAAGGCGGGGAGGCAGACAAGGGCATCTCTGCTCCTCCCAGTGCTGGCTCTGCAGCAAAGGCCTAGGGGAGGGCACATGGCTCGGCTGGCGAGGGAGGTCGGAGTGGAAGCCGGGCCCTGAGCCTTTGGAAGCTGGCCTTCCCTCTCGCCGGCTCTCTGAACCACACTTTCCTGCCTGAGCAGCATTCATGTACCCAGAAGCCTGGCTGCCTTTTTATCTGTGAAGGAAACAGCTGATGCTGAGAGCCAGGCAGTGGAGGCACCATGCAGCCACGATCAGAAGGGCAAGGAGCAGGCGGCCACCCCGGGCTCTGACCGGCCTCACGCAGGGTCTCCCACATCCCAAGTGAGAGGCTCTGCGGCCAGGCAGGTGGGGGTCTCGAGGTCAACCTGGGTCCTGGCCTGGACTGCGCTGGTTGCCAGAGGGGATTGCAGCCCCCAGCGGTGGCTACCCAGCCTCGCCTGTGGGTGGAATGGAAAGAGGAGAGTCAACTGGGAGGGTGGGCAGGGCCCCAAGCCGGAGCTGGGTATGGGGACTTCCTCGCTGGTCCAGTAGCTAAGACCTCAGAGGAGTCTTAGCGTTTGATGCGAGAGGCCCAGGTTCAGTCCTTGGGGAACTCGATGCCGCACACCGCATGGAGATCCTGTGTGCAGCATGGAGATCCCACACGCTGTGACGAACGCCCAGTACAGACAATCAAAAAAGAAAAGAGCAGCTGGGTCTGCATCTTGTTTCTGACTCCTCTTGATGGCTCTGCTGCTCATTGGGCACTGTTTCTTCTCTGAGCCTCAGTTTCCTCACCTGAAAAATGGGCACAATGGTCCGAGTCTTGCTTCCCTGTCTAATAATACCTAGCATTTGCCAAGGGCCCCGTGAGCCAGGCATAGTTTTCAGCCCTGTGTGTGTTCTCTCCAGCACCATCCTGTTGTTATTTGGGCCACTTTTTAGGGGTGGGGAGGCTGCTTGCTTGTCTAAGGTGGCACAGCTGGGTGGCAAAGCCCTGGGCAGGTTGGCTCCAGAGAGAGAGGTCTGAGGCCAGGGTTAGGGAGGCAGCGGTGGGGAGGGGTGCTGATGCACATGCATTCAGGGGAAAAGGGCCTAGGTTCCCTGGTGACGGCCCCAGACATTCCACTGCGCGACTCGGGCTTCCCCAGGCTAGGGTGGGGCGCTGACTGCTCTGAAGAAAACGCTGGCCTTGACAGGGCCCCGGCCTTCAGAGGCCATGGGGTCTGGGTCCCTGGTGGGCTCTGAGATGCTGGGCGGCCTTTCACCTCGCCGTCCTCCTTGGGATGGGAGAGGGCTATGGCGGGGACCTGCCACTCTCAGGGCGTCCTCAGGCTGTGCTGGTGTGGGAGCCAGTGGTGCGTCTGAGCTGTTGGTACCTGGGCACCACTCACATCCCGGCCGGAGTTGCCATGCCTGGGTGGGTGTGTGGGGCTGCTGGTTGGGCCTGGGGCAAGTTCCGAAGACACTCAGGTTCCAGCACACAGACACGTGTGCCTGTACCTGGCCCCTTACACATGCACACAAATGCATGCATGTCCCCTCTGCCTGAAAAGCCCCCCTTCACTTACGTGGTCTCTCTTTCACCACCTTGGGGTCTCGACTCAGTGTCGCCCTCCAGAGGCGCCCCCAGGCCTTCTCCCTTACACCCACTGTGCGCCCTGCTTTCCTCTTCCTCCTGGCCCCCTGGCCCTGTCTGCCCGCTCTGCCTCGTCTGCCCCCCTGCCACACAGGGAGCCCCACGGGGCAGTCTTTATCACCCACCACCGCTCTCTGAGCTGGGCCCAGCAGGCTGTTGGTGTTCAGCGACTCAGCAGGAGGACTAAACCGATGCATGTGCAGCGTGCTCAGGGCATATGCTCCAGCACAGGCTCACATGTGCACACATCACACACATCACACACACATGCACACACGTGCTTGACATCCATCTTTACTGTTGCCCAAGCCCGGAAGCAGCTCCTGTCTCCCCACGTGGCAGGGCCTCCTTGTCACTCCCGGAAGCCAGAGAGGGGTGGCGAGGGGGTGCTTATTCAAGTGCTGCCCCGCACCCCTTCAGCCCTTCTGTACTTCCATACGGGTGAGACTGGGCTGGGTGCCAGCTGCAGGCACACTGTGTGCCACTCCTGGTCGTCCCACTTGCCTCCTCCCCTCACACGGTGACCCCCAGATGCAGTGAGTGTTGGGTTTGGGGGTGCGGTGAGCCCTGTTCCCTTGGCATCGCCCCAGCGACCTTGCCCAGCACAATGGGGGCAGCCTCAGAATACTTGCTGAATTGTTGATCAGGCATCCTAACACCCGGAGGTTGTGCCCAGTGCCCCAGAGTAGCCTGCGTGCCCACAGGGCTCGGTGCTGTGGGAGGTCTGAGCGGGCTGTCTAGAGGATGAGGGCTCCTGGGGGGCTGCCTGGAGGAGGTGACACAAGCTAGGCCTTGATGCTCTAGGAAGATTTGGATGTGGGGAGATGAGGTCACGGGCTTTGAGGGCAGAGGAAGACAGGCAGAGAGGAGGGAGAAACAGGTGGACAAATGGCCCCAGGGTAGGACGGCCGTAGTTGTCAGCTGCTGCTGAAATCTGGCTTCTTGCTGACTCTTGCCCCAGGAAGGTGAGACAGGAGAGTGTGGTATCCCCAGTGCCTAGGACAGTGCTCAACACGCAGTAGGTGCACAGGGTGTTAGGTGAGAGGAGGAGGGGGCCTGGGAGAGGGAAGCCTGGTGGTGGGGTGGGCGTGGCCATTGTGAAGGAGAAAATGTGCTCAGCGGGGCTGCAGGGCAGGGCTCCCCAGGTGGTACTAGAGGTGACAGAACCCGCCTCCGGGTGCAGGAGACTTGAGGAGCTGTGATCCCTGCGTCAGGAAGATCCCCTGGAGAAGGGCGTGGAAATCCACTCCAGCATTCCTGCCTGGGGAATCCCATGGATAGAGGAGCCTGGTGGGCTACAGTCCACGGGGTCGCAAAGAGTTGGATGCAGCTGAAGCGACTTTGCACTCACTGGCTACAGGGCGATGAGAGCTGGGGAGACGCCAGAAGCCCACTGGGCCAGGTTGTCACAGGCCCCTGCCCGTGGGTGCTTCTTGCCTTTGCCACCCAACTCCAGGCTGGAGTGGAGGCGAGAGGGAGAGGGCTTGGAGGGCCAGCCAGTCCCAGGAGATCTCTCCACTAAGCACAGCCCTAACTCTGTGACCTAGAGAGAGAGAGAGAGAGAGAGAGAGAGAGCTAGGGGTGAATGGAGGCCCCTGGCACAGTCTGGGGGTGAGAAACAGAGAGGGCGCTGTCCCGAAGAAGGGCAAGGGGACGGATGACTGCCCTCATCAGCACTGACCCTTGAGTGCTGACTGCTGGCCAGGCGCTGCCTGAGTTTCTCCCGTGAATTCCCACATGTGCCCCTCACAACCTCAGGAGAAAGGGATTGGAATTATTTCTATTTTACAGCTGAGGAAACTGAGGCCCAGGGAGGTGACGTTACCTGCACCCAGGTTTCCCACACCTGGGATTTGAACCTGAGCACTTTAGCTCCCAAATTGCTGCTTGAACCTGTCCTCCTGGGAACTTCAGGAGGGTCTGCAGCCGAAGAGGGAGCCTGTGGGGGCGGCAGGAGGAGCTGGCAGAGGGGCCCACGTGTAAGAGGATGCTTATCCCCTGGACCCTGCTTTGGATGCTGTCTCTACCCCATCTTCTCAGTGCAGGCTCCCTATTCCAGGCTCTCAGGAGACTCACGGGCAGATCAGGGGCCCTGAGCCCTCCTGCAGGCTGGCACACACACCCTGCGGGGACCCCACCCTTGGTCCTCCGCCCTTTATGGGAGGCAGTGTGTGTGCAGGGACAGGGCTGGGGCTGCCTAGGGGAGGCTCCGAGTCCTGGCACCTGGACAGCTGCCTGCCCGCCCACTGGGCTGGCCCAGGCCGAGTGCCCAGCCAAGGGGAGAGGGGAGGGTGTTGGAAGCAGGGCTGAGCCTCCTGCAAGCCGCTCTGGCCCTCCTCTGGGTGGGCCCTATGATTCCAGCCCCAGCCCCGTGTTGGGAGAAAACATCAAAAGCAGGAGACAAGCTGCTTCTAATTAGGAGGCAAGTGCATTTCTGGGTGTGCAACCAGGGCCGGCAGAGGTGAGCTGGCGAACAAAGCTCCGTCCTCTCTCAGGGACCTGCTGTGCTGGCCCCGCGTCTCTGCTGTCAGCTCCAGATTCAGGGCGCGTCTCTCCAGAGCGATGACTTGGGGGTGACGTTTATTTTGTTCTGTTTTATTGTCCAAAATTTTTAAATGTGGCCATTTCAGACGCACACAAAAGTACAGCGAACAGGGCAGTGCACCTCCGTCAACACCCGCGTCGCCGGACAGCTCCCGGCGCCAGCTCCTGGCCAGCGCCATTTTTCCTTCCACACTTTCCTGCCTCAGTTCTTTTGAAGGAAATCCCAGGTGTCATCACGTCACGTCATCCCTAAGTGTTTTAGTGCATGCCCCTGAAACAGTGGGTCCCAACTGGGGGCAGTTCTACCCCCAGGGGACATTTGGTAATGTTGCGAGACATTTCTGGTTGTTACTGGGGGAGGACGAGCTACTGGCATCAGTGGGTAGGGGACAGGGGTGCTGCTCGACACCCTACGGTGCATGGGGCAGCCCCCCAACAAAGCATCGCGGCCCGCTTCCCTCCACAAACATTAACAGTGCTGAGGCCGGGAAACCACGCTAAGAGCTAGGGACTCTTAAAAACCAACCAAGCAACCACAGCTCTAACACCATCGTCAGACCTTACAAATGACGATACTTTCTGAGTTAGTCATCAAGTGTCCAGCCAGAGTCCGCCTTGTAGGTGGTGCTGCGTTCACGCTAAGTGTTCTCTAGGGCCACAAGGACTGGGCCGGTTTTCAGACTCTGCTGACTCAGGCAGGTAGCGGGACCCGGGTGCTCCGGACCGTTCCAGTGGGGTTTCCTTTCTAAACACCTGCTGTATTTGCATGGTTCCACACGGAAAATTGGATAGGAGATGGCAACCCATTTCAATACTCCTTCCTGGAAAATCCTGTGGACAGAGGAGCCTGGTGGGCTGCGGTGCACGGGGGTCACAAAGAGTTGGATACAACTGAGCGACCGACTAACAGCAACATGGGAAAAATGCAGAGCGCGTGGGGTGGCGTGGTTCCTCCAACCCCGCCCCTGGCCCCTGTGCTCTCCAGGGAGGCAGTGCTGCCCTGCGGAGTTTCAGGGCAGTCTGAGGATGTTCCGCTGTGGAAGCTGGACCCCCACTGTCCCTGGGGATGGGCACCCCAGGGCAGAGGCCAGGTGGGCAAACCCATGTGCAAGGGGCTCCCTGAGTCCTCTTGTTCTGGAATATATTCCCATCCTCAGTTGCCATGCAGACTACAGTTCTGGCGGTGAGGTTTTTCCAGCCAGGATTGAGTCTTAATGATTCCCTCGGGGATCAGGCTTGGACATGACATCCGCCTAGATCGGTATGCCCACCCTTTCACCCTGTCACTGTGGCCAATTGAGAGCAGGGCAGAAGGGACACAGGAAGGGTATGCGCTGGTGTGGATCAAGCCAGGGGGTGGACAGCGGGGCCCACTGGCAGGCCCTGGGAGCTGGGGGCAGGCGAGGACCCTGTGAGGAGGGCACAGGGCCGTGAGCAGAGGCGGAGGGGGGCTGGGGAGAGTACATGCAGCCCCTTCCAGTCCCTGTGGATGCTGGATATCCGCCTCGGAGGAAGGGCGGCTTCGGGCCTCCGGGTCCCGCCTTTGCCTGGGGGGCCAGAAGGGAAGCCTGGGGGCAGGAAGGCGCTCTGTGACTAGGGGGAGCTGGGCGAGGACCATGAGGTCTGGAATCTGTGGAAGTGGCTGTGGCCCTGGGCAGGCCCTGCCCCCAGGGGCTCTGGGTCCCAGGCTGTGGAGGTCCCCACTCCCTCTGGCCTTCTGGGCTCTGTGCCCTCTGAGCTGGGCAGGAGGAAGGAGCCAGGGCCCAGAGGGAGCTGTGAGGATGTGGAAGGCTCCTGGGGGACAGTGGCTGGACCAGAGAGGCCCTTGGGTCCCTCATCCCCACTGTATCCCCGGGCCAACGCTCACCCAGCCGGGGCTGCTCCCCAGCCGGGATCTCCCAGCTCTTTTATCAGCTGAGACCCCCAGAGGAGCCCGCGGGATGTGTGTGTGTGTATGTGTACACGTGTGTGTGCTATCCACGATGGCTCTGGGGTGTGTATGTGTGGGTGACGGAGGGCCCACCAGCCCCAGGACTTGGTTGAGGTGAATTGGGAGACTTTCTGGAGGAGGAGGGCTTGATGCTTATCAGCCACTCCCTTCTCACCCTGGTGCCAGCCTCACTCCTGCTGGGAGTTGGGGGGTATCTAGAGAGATGCAGGATCAGAGAGCTGAGCGGGAGGTGGGGGGCAGGCATCGGGACCCTGAGCAGAGCCAGGGCAGGGCTGACCAACAGCTGGCCCAGCTCTCAGCCTCGGTTTCCTCCTCTGTTGGGTGGGGCTGGGACCTGCTCATCCCACGTCAAGAGGGCTCCCCTGGGTTGAGAGGAGGCCGTGCTCGTGGGAAGGGTCAGGATGGTCCCCAGGCGGAAGGCCGGTTGGGGTGTAGGGGCTGACACTGGCCGGGCAGGGTGGGGTGCCAGCCGCCCCCATCAGCGGCCCCTCTCGCCCCTCAGATCCCCCAGATCAGCTACGCCTCCACAGCTCCCGACCTGAGTGACAACAGCCGCTACGACTTCTTCTCCCGCGTGGTCCCCTCGGACACGTACCAGGCCCAGGCCATGGTGGACATCGTGCGCGCCCTCAAGTGGAACTACGTGTCCACGCTGGCCTCAGAGGGCAGCTATGGCGAGAGCGGCGTGGAGGCCTTCATGCAGAAGTCCCGAGAGGACGGTGAGTCTGCTGCGGGCTCCCACTCGGGGCTGGGGCAGGGCTGTCCCCGCGGGGGCCACTCCTGGGACCTGCCGCGGGCTCTCCTCCTGCCCTGGGGCCCCCCTCATGGGCCTGAGCCTGTGGCCTCGTGGGCGGGTGGTTGGGTGGCTCCTGGAGGTGGGGGGTGGGCACGAATGGCTCCTGTGGACACGGCCAGGCAGATGGAGGAACCGTCCATATTCCGGGCACGGGAACCTGTTCTTGGGCAGAGAGGAGGGGAAGGAGATGGGCATGGAGGGGCTCTTGTTCACGGGGGTCTCAGGGACCCAGGAGCCAGGGCCATCCTGGGAGCAAGGGTTTGTTTGTAGAACTGAGAATTCAGACTCCTTACAACTGAGCCATCTGCTCGGGGGAGGGGCAGGAGCCGCGGGCTGGGCCGTGTGGCCTCAGTGGGTGGCATCTGGGGGGAGGATGAGACAGTGGCTTGTGTCCTCAGATCCTCCCCACTTAGCGCCAGCCCCTCTTCCTCCATGGAGCTCCCTGTGCTCCCAAATTGCTGTCCTCAGAGTGATAAGGGTTTTGGTTATCAGTGAGTAACGAGAGGTTAAGACAGGGTCAGCTCTGGCAGGCCCACACTTGGGCCTCTGAGCCGGCCTTTCCAATGGCCCTCCCGGGGAGGGCAGTCATGTGGGACAGCGGTGGGGGGTGCCTCCAGGGCAGCAGATGGGCCCCTGGGCTGGGTTGGCTGACTCAGGGCAGTGGGCTAGAGGGACGGCTCCCCTAGTGCGTGGTGCATGGAGGAAAGCAGGAGGGGTCCCCTCCCCTCCTGGTAGGCACCCTCCCCGTAGAGGGAGCCCCTCCGCCTCCTCTCCCAAGGCCCTGTCGCTAAATAGCTCGCTGTGGAGCTCTCGACCTTGGGGATGGCGTCTGTATATTTATACCCGGATAACCCCAGGACTAATTGCTTCTCCTAAGGACCGCAGAGTGTCCAGAGGCGGGCGTCGGTAACACCCTGCAGGTATAATCCTGCTATAAATCTCAGATAAGCCCCTTTAATTGTACAGCCGAAGCCCGCGGGTGGTTGTAACCTGGCGGAGGGCGGCAGGGTGGTGGAAGTGGGGTAGGGCTGACGGATGGCTGTGGCTCCGGGACCCCGCCCTCCTGCCCTCTGCTCCAGCAGCTGGGCCCCCGAGGAAGGAAGCCAGGGTGGACAGAGCCCACTCCCACCTGCAGGCAGGCTGGGCAGCATCAGACCCCAGCCCCCAGCCCCTCCCTCGGAGGGCCCGCCAGTCCTTGGTTCCTTTGCTCAGACTTGGGCTCCTCTCCGCACTGGCTCCATCCATCCTCCCTGGCAGGCTCCTCTCCTCCTTGATGGCTTAAATCCTTTCCCAAACAAGCCCATGGGCTGTTTCAGCTGCAGCCTTGGGCAGATTTGGGGACAGAGGTGCTGGATGGGGGCGAGACAGAGGTCCAGAATCTTAGTGTTCAGAGGGATCGGGAAGACAACCCTGGACTCACATGACCCTCTCTATGCCCCTGCACGTGCTGAGCCCCCATTTATATCCAGTGTCCTGAGTCATCCGCCCTACCTGGTGAAGTAGGTACCCCCATTGCACAGGGGAGGAAGCTGAGGCGCAGAGAGACAGAGACCACATAATAGCTGGCGACAGGTCACAAAGCAAGTTAGAGGTGAAGAAAGGATGTGAACCCAGGAGAGCGGCTCGGGACTTACAGGTCTTAACTGTGTCGTACTTTTGTCACTCTGCCTTCTGCCCATTTCCCAGCTGCATAAACTGAGACCCGTGTGGACCAGCCCTGTGCAGGGGATGGGGGTATGACAGTCACACACACACACACACACACACACACACACTCGACACCCTACGGTGCATGGGGCAGCCCCCCAACAAAGCATCGCGGCCCGCTTCCCTCCACAAACATTAACAGTGCTGAGGCCGGGAAACCACGCTAAGAGCTAGGGACTCTTAAAAACCAACCAAGCAACCACAGCTCTAACACCATCGTCAGACCTTACAAATGACGATACTTTCTGAGTTAGTCATCAAGTGTCCAGCCAGAGTCCGCCTTGTAGGTGGTGCTGCGTTCACGCTAAGTGTTCTCTAGGGCCACAAGGACTGGGCCGGTTTTCAGACTCTGCTGACTCAGGCAGGTAGCGGGACCCGGGTGCTCCGGACCGTTCCAGTGGGGTTTGCTTTCTAAACACCTGCTGTATTTGCATGGTTCCACACGGAAAATTGGATAGGAGATGGCAACCCATTTCAATACTCCTTCCTGGAAAATCCTGTGGACAGAGGAGCCTGGTGGGCTGCGGTGCACGGGGGTCACAAAGAGTTGGATACAACTGAGCGACCGACTAACAGCAACATGGGAAAAATGCAGAGCGCGTGGGGTGGCGTGGTTCCTCCAACCCCGCCCCTGGCCCCTGTGCTCTCCAGGGAGGCAGTGCTGCCCTGCGGAGTTTCAGGGCAGTCTGAGGATGTTCCGCTGTGGAAGCTGGACCCCCACTGTCCCTGGGGATGGGCACCCCAGGGCAGAGGCCAGGTGGGCAAACCCATGTGCAAGGGGCTCCCTGAGTCCTCTTGTTCTGGAATATATTCCCATCCTCAGTTGCCATGCAGACTACAGTTCTGGCGGTGAGGTTTTTCCAGCCAGGATTGAGTCTTAATGATTCCCTCGGGGATCAGGCTTGGACATGACATCCGCCTAGATCGGTATGCCCACCCTTTCACCCTGTCACTGTGGCCAATTGAGAGCAGGGCAGAAGGGACACAGGAAGGGTATGCGCTGGTGTGGATCAAGCCAGGGGGTGGATAGCGGGGCCCACTGGCAGGCCCTGGGAGCTGGGGGCAGGCGAGGACCCTGTGAGGAGGGCACAGGGCCGTGAGCAGAGGCGGAGGGGGCTGGGGAGAGTACATGCAGCCCCTTCCAGTCCCTGTGGATGCTGGATATCCGCCTCGGAGGAAGGGCGGCTTCGGGCCTCCGGGTCCCGCCTTTGCCTGGGGGGCCAGAAGGGAAGCCTGGGGGCAGGAAGGCGCTCTGTGACTAGGGGGAGCTGGGCGAGGACCATGAGGTCTGGAATCTGTGGAAGTGGCTGTGGCCCTGGGCAGGCCCTGCCCCCAGGGGCTCTGGGTCCCAGGCTGTGGAGGTCCCCACTCCCTCTGGCCTTCTGGGCTCTGTGCCCTCTGAGCTGGGCAGGAGGAAGGAGCCAGGGCCCAGAGGGAGCTGTGAGGATGTGGAAGGCTCCTGGGGGACAGTGGCTGGACCAGAGAGGCCCTTGGGTCCCTCATCCCCACTGTATCCCCGGGCCAACGCTCACCCAGCCGGGGCTGCTCCCCAGCCGGGATCTCCCAGCTCTTTTATCAGCTGAGACCCCCAGAGGAGCCCGCGGGATGTGTGTGTGTGTATGTGTACACGTGTGTGTGCTATCCACGATGGCTCTGGGGTGTGTATGTGTGGGTGACGGAGGGCCCACCAGCCCCAGGACTTGGTTGAGGTGAATTGGGAGACTTTCTGGAGGAGGAGGGCTTGATGCTTATCAGCCACTCCCTTCTCACCCTGGTGCCAGCCTCACTCCTGCTGGGAGTTGGGGGGTATCTAGAGAGATGCAGGATCAGAGAGCTGAGCGGGAGGTGGGGGGCAGGCATCGGGACCCTGAGCAGAGCCAGGGCAGGGCTGACCAACAGCTGGCCCAGCTCTCAGCCTCGGTTTCCTCCTCTGTTGGGTGGGGCTGGGACCTGCTCATCCCACGTCAAGAGGGCTCCCCTGGGTTGAGAGGAGGCCGTGCTCGTGGGAAGGGTCAGGATGGTCCCCAGGCGGAAGGCCGGTTGGGGTGTAGGGGCTGACACTGGCCGGGCAGGGTGGGGTGCCAGCCGCCCCCATCAGCGGCCCCTCTCGCCCCTCAGATCCCCCAGATCAGCTACCCTCCACAGCTCCCGACCTGAGTGACAACAGCCGCTACGACTTCTTCTCCCGCGTGGTCCCCTCGGACACGTACCAGGCCCAGGCCATGGTGGACATCGTGCGCGCCCTCAAGTGGAACTACGTGTCCACGCTGGCCTCAGAGGGCAGCTATGGCGAGAGCGGCGTGGAGGCCTTCATGCAGAAGTCCCGAGAGGACGGTGAGTCTGCTGCGGGCTCCCACTCGGGGCTGGGGCAGGGCTGTCCCCGCGGGGGCCACTCCTGGGACCTGCCGCGGGCTCTCCTCCTGCCCTGGGGCCCCCCTCATGGGCCTGAGCCTGTGGCCTCGTGGGCGGGTGGTTGGGTGGCTCCTGGAGGTGGGGGGTGGGCACGAATGGCTCCTGTGGACACGGCCAGGCAGATGGAGGAACCGTCCATATTCCGGGCACGGGAACCTGTTCTTGGGCAGAGAGGAGGGGAAGGAGATGGGCATGGAGGGGCTCTTGTTCACGGGGGTCTCAGGGACCCAGGAGCCAGGGCCATCCTGGGAGCAAGGGTTTGTTTGTAGAACTGAGAATTCAGACTCCTTACAACTGAGCCATCTGCTCGGGGGAGGGGCAGGAGCCGCGGGCTGGGCCGTGTGGCCTCAGTGGGTGGCATCTGGGGGGAGGATGAGACAGTGGCTTGTGTCCTCAGATCCTCCCCACTTAGCGCCAGCCCCTCTTCCTCCATGGAGCTCCCTGTGCTCCCAAATTGCTGTCCTCAGAGTGATAAGGGTTTTGGTTATCAGTGAGTAACGAGAGGTTAAGACAGGGTCAGCTCTGGCAGGCCCACACTTGGGCCTCTGAGCCGGCCTTTCCAATGGCCCTCCCGGGGAGGGCAGTCATGTGGGACAGCGGTGGGGGGTGCCTCCAGGGCAGCAGATGGGCCCCTGGGCTGGGTTGGCTGACTCAGGGCAGTGGGCTAGAGGGACGGCTCCCCTAGTGCGTGGTGCATGGAGGAAAGCAGGAGGGGTCCCCTCCCCTCCTGGTAGGCACCCTCCCCGTAGAGGGAGCCCCTCCGCCTCCTCTCCCAAGGCCCTGTCGCTAAATAGCTCGCTGTGGAGCTCTCGACCTTGGGGATGGCGTCTGTATATTTATACCCGGATAACCCCAGGACTAATTGCTTCTCCTAAGGACCGCAGAGTGTCCAGAGGCGGGCGTCGGTAACACCCTGCAGGTATAATCCTGCTATAAATCTCAGATAAGCCCCTTTAATTGTACAGCCGAAGCCCGCGGGTGGTTGTAACCTGGCGGAGGGCGGCAGGGTGGTGGAAGTGGGGTAGGGCTGACGGATGGCTGTGGCTCCGGGACCCCGCCCTCCTGCCCTCTGCTCCAGCAGCTGGGCCCCCGAGGAAGGAAGCCAGGGTGGACAGAGCCCACTCCCACCTGCAGGCAGGCTGGGCAGCATCAGACCCCAGCCCCCAGCCCCTCCCTCGGAGGGCCCGCCAGTCCTTGGTTCCTTTGCTCAGACTTGGGCTCCTCTCCGCACTGGCTCCATCCATCCTCCCTGGCAGGCTCCTCTCCTCCTTGATGGCTTAAATCCTTTCCCAAACAAGCCCATGGGCTGTTTCAGCTGCAGCCTTGGGCAGATTTGGGGACAGAGGTGCTGGATGGGGGCGAGACAGAGGTCCAGAATCTTAGTGTTCAGAGGGATCGGGAAGACAACCCTGGACTCACATGACCCTCTCTATGCCCCTGCACGTGCTGAGCCCCCATTTATATCCAGTGTCCTGAGTCATCCGCCCTACCTGGTGAAGTAGGTACCCCCATTGCACAGGGGAGGAAGCTGAGGCGCAGAGAGACAGAGACCACATAATAGCTGGCGACAGGTCACAAAGCAAGTTAGAGGTGAAGAAAGGATGTGAACCCAGGAGAGCGGCTCGGGACTTACAGGTCTTAACTGTGTCGTACTTTTGTCACTCTGCCTTCTGCCCATTTCCCAGCTGCATAAACTGAGACCCGTGTGGACCAGCCCTGTGCAGGGGATGGGGGTATGACAGTCACACACACACACACACACACACACACACACGCACACACGCACACACGCACACGCACACGCACGCACATGCGCCTTCGGCCTGGAGGGACACATGCTGTTGTAGGAGAGGCTTGGGATTGGGGTGAGGTCTGGGCATTGGGTTTTGGCTGAAGCTAAGGCTATTGTCTGAAGTTTCTGTGAGCATCTAATCAAGCACTGAGTATTTTCTAGAAAATAGGAAGTCTGCTTAAGATTTTGTAAAGGACTTCTAGAAAAATAAGAGCTCAGGGCCACAGCTGCACCTTCACACAGTGCCCCCCGCCCCCTGCACTCCATCCCATCACCAAAAGCTGGGCCGGACCTCCCGCATCCACAGACCCCCGAAGCCCCAGTGGGTCTCCCTGCCCTGCCTGCCAAATGAAATTTGATTTGGAGAGCTGTCTTTAGAGAGTGAAAAGAAAAGGGGAGAAAAAGCCGCGCTTCAGCAGCCCAAATTGAAATCAGAATTGAGTGGCCAGCAGAAAGGGGCCGCTATACCTTGTAGCCTAATCCCTGTGAGAGATTAGAGATATCTCTGTCTGTATATTGTATTGATTTGTCCTCTGAAGTATAAATCATCTTTGAGTTGCTCAGAGGCGCGCCAGAGAGTGGGGTGGTGGGCGGGCTGAGGGTGCTGGTCTGGTGACAGCTGGGCCAGCAAGCCCTGGGTGCCAACCGTGTGCTGGGCTCTGGGTTTTGCAGGGAGCATAATTATGCCCATTTCATAGATGAGGAAACTGAGGCCAGAGACGGTAGGTGGCTTTGCCAAGACCACATAGCCAGAATGTGGAGGAGCTGGGTTTAGAGCCAGCTCTGCCCTCTGGGTGAGGTGCTCCTGAACACTCAGCCCTGATGGGGCCTTTGGCAGAGGCCTTGGAGAAAGCCCCAACGCCACACTTCCTGGTCTCCATCAAAGTGGCCTCCTGCCCCCACCACTGTGTTGCGTGGACTCTGCCCTGAGCCAGCCAGCGCCCTAGACTGAAGCCTGCCCTGTGGCAGGCACGCTCATTGCACGAATCCTGGTGACAACTTCGCGAGCGTGGTGTTTTGTCCTCTTTCATAGGTGAGGACGCCGAGGCTCAGAGGGGTGAGGTACTTGCCTAGGCTCATACAGTGAGGTGCTGGAGCAACTGGCAGCCAGGCTGTCAGAGCTGGTACCCCCACCCCAGGCTATCTGCCTCCCCCACACGGTGGTAGCAGCGTGTGGATAGAAGAGTGGCCATAACAGGCAGACCTGGGCTCCGACTAGGCCACTCACTGGCCACGCAGTCCTCGGAAAGGCACTCAGTAGCTCTTGGTTTTGATTTCCTCATCTGCAAAATGGGATAAAACTGGTTGTTATCAGAATTAAATGTGCTCCTGGCCCGTGGAGGTGGGCACTCAGGAGCTCACATCAGAGGGTTATCATTAGGGGTCCTCCCTGGTGCTGGGCATTCCAGGGGAGGCCTGGGAGTGTTGGAAGGCCTGAGGGGGCCGTGCTGGGCCCTGTGCGGGGCTGCAGGCCGTGTCCAGGGACAGGACGAGGGACAAGACCATGGGAGCCCAGGCCAGCCTGGTTCTTGAAGGAGAGCTGGTCTGGTGGCGGTAGGACAGCGGAGCGAGCCCCAGAGGCAGCCAGGGCAGGACGTGTGTGTGTGTGTAGAGGTGCTGGAGCAACTGGCAGCCAGGCTGTCAGAGCTGGTACCCCCACCCCAGGCTATCTGCCTCCCCCACACGGTGGTAGCAGCGTGTGGATAGAAGAGTGGCCATAACAGGCAGACCTGGGCTCCGACTAGGCCACTCACTGGCCACGCAGTCCTCGGAAAGGCACTCAGTAGCTCTTGGTTTTGATTTCCTCATCTGCAAAATGGGATAAAACTGGTTGTTATCAGAATTAAATGTGCTCCTGGCCCGTGGAGGTGGGCACTCAGGAGCTCACATCAGAGGGTTATCATTAGGGGTCCTCCCTGGTGCTGGGCATTCCAGGGGAGGCCTGGGAGTGTTGGAAGGCCTGAGGGGGCCGTGCTGGGCCCTGTGCGGGGCTGCAGGCCGTGTCCAGGGACAGGACGAGGGACAAGACCATGGGAGCCCAGGCCAGCCTGGTTCTTGAAGGAGAGCTGGTCTGGTGGCGGTAGGACAGCGGAGCGAGCCCCAGAGGCAGCCAGGGCAGGACGTGTGTGTGTGTGTATGTGTGTGTGTGTGTAGTACACTAGGTGATCTCTGGGCTTGTGCCCGGCGGGCCTGCCCTGATAGCAGGGCCTGTGTGAGGTGTGGGTGCATGCCCCCTCTGTGTGCGGGGCGCTGCCTTCTTGCTGCAGGGCTCCCCCCTCTCTGCCATGTGGAGGCTGCCTGAGGGTGAGTTGAGTGGCAACAACCAGTCCTGGGATGAGGTATGCAGAGGCCGTGTGAGTCACCCTGGAGGGGGACGCAGGCTAGAGAGGGTGGTGGTGGGGCCCTGCCCTCAATGCCTCCCACCTCTGTTCCTGGTGCTCCCAGGGGCTGGGCTCTGGAGTGTGAACCTCTGTGCCCTCACAGCTTTTCCATATCTGCAGGGGCCTGTGTGAGCCTGTTTACTTGTACTGGTGCTCCATTTCACAGATGAGGACAACTGAGGCTCAGAAAAGTTGAGGAGCCTGTCTAAGGTCACAGGGAAGTTGAGTGTCAGAGCCCAGGGCTCCTGTGTGGGTTAACAGGTGAAGGGGTGGTTAGTAGGTAACGTGTACAAAGCACCCCCGTGAACCAGACTCTGTTTTATGGGCTTCATAACTCATTTATATTTCAGGATAACTCCATTATATGGAGGGCCATGCTGAGGCTCAGAGAGGTTAAGTAACTCTCCTGAGGCTACACAGCTGGCTGGTAGCAGGAGGGGAATGAGTCCAGCTTGGCCTCCCCATCTCTGGTGTGTGGGACTCTGAGGACACAGGTCAGTTCTCTGCAGGAGCCTCTCCGTGGGGTCCCCTGGGGAGTCTTGTACTCTGGCGAGTGATTCCAGCTCCCTGGGCACATCTAGGCCTGTGCTCCTACGGTGGGAAGGAGATGGCCTTCCTGAGTGTGGCAGGAGGAGGCGTGGGGGCTTTAGGAGGATGCCTTGTCCCTCACACGGTGGAAAATTCTAAAGCCTCGGCTCCGTGCCGTGTCCCCACATCCCCCATTGGTATTCCAGAGACGTGGGTGCGTCAAGCTGTTGCTGCTCTGACCTCCAGCTCCAGCTCCCCGGACGGAGCGTCGGACCTGCATTTAGATGGCCCCTGTCCACGCGGTTGGCTGGCAGGACTGGCAGCTGGAGTCCCAAGGCTGTGGCACCTCTTCCCTCTGGCTTTGCCATATCTCTAGACTCAGCTTCTTGGGCTGTAAAAGGAGGGTCTGAGGGGCTAAGGGAAGAGCTCGGCCACCTGGAAAGAGCTGTGCTGCCTGAGGGTAGGGGGACCTGGTGCCGCTCATTTTTCTGGGAGAGCAGAGAGGAGGTTTGCCCCTGGGCACCCCCATGACCCAGAACCCCCAAAGGAGAGGCCACTGGAAGTGCCTGCTCCCCTTTCTGCTGCCCACCATGGCCCCCCC
>SJYC01137414.1:0-35986 GCA_006408675.1 Madoqua kirkii
TGTGTATGTGTGAGCGGGGAGTCATGTGTGTGTGGGGGGCAGGGGGTGGGTGGGGAGATGGAAAGGAGGGCAGGGGGCAGCAGCTGGAGATGGGGTGCGAGGCCTTCTGCACAATCGGCCAGCTCCTAGTTAGTCCGTTTGCTCATTTGTACGTTCATTCACTCATTCTTCAGCAGCTGTGGTCTAATTCATAGACGGAAGTCAGCTTCCCAAGGGCAGGATTCTCGCCTGTCCTATTCACGGTTGTCCCCACAGCATCCAGGGCAGCCTCTGGCCCTGGGAGGACCTTACTAAATCATTGCCGGGTCAGTGGTTGCTCTGTGCTCAGCAGTGGGCCCAGCAATGGGCCAGGAAGTGTGCCCGGCAGTGGCCACTGCCTGGAGGCCTCTAGTCCAAAAATTTCCCTTCCCTGTGCTACATGCAGTACCTGAGTTATTGGGATGGTTATGGGCACCCAGCAGAGAAGGAGTCTAGGGACACCTACGAAGCCTTCCTGGAGGAGGAGACCTGAGCTGAATCTTTAAGAACTGACAGGAGCTGACTTGAAGGAGTCTGGGAAGGGGAACTGGGCATGAAGCAGAGGGAACAGTCTGGTGTTGGGAACTGCAGGTCCTGTTGGAGGCGGGGAGCGTGTGGAAGATGAGGCCGCAGGGCTTTCGGACCTGAGGGAGGTGAGCTGAGAGCCAGGGAAGGTGGGAGGGAAGGGCATGCTGGAGTGGGATGGGCTTTGGTGGGGCGGTGGGTGATTGGGCTGGGCAGGCTGAGGTTGTCATACTGGCGTGGGTCAGGTGGTGTCCACAGGAGTCAGGGATGGGGCACGGGGGATTAGAGCCTGAGAGGTCAGCTGGCTGCTGCCTCAGGTAAGGCTGGACCTGTCCCCAGGGCATGGAGCCAGCCTGGAGAGGGGCCGGGACGGCCTCTCTGTGACTGCCTTGAGCAGGTCACGAGCCTCTCTGGGCTTTGATTTAGATTTTAGAAAGGACCTCTCAACTGTAGGCAGTCCCACCCGGGCCAGAGTGCCTGGGGTGTGTTTAAATGTCAGTGTAAATATCACAGTGGCTCAAGTCCCCTCTCATAGTTATGCCCAGAGTCCCAGGATGTCCTTTTGTATTGCAACACGGGACCATCTCTTATTCTGAAAAATGTCTAGCCCCGAAGGCCTATTGCGAAAAATCAGTAGACTGTTGGGTCCTCTGCCCCAGCTCTGGTGTTCCACGGAGAGGGCAAGATCAGCCGAGCAACCAACCCCACGTCCCCTCCCCAGGTGCCCTCCTGAGACCCCCTTAGGGCTGCTCTTGGGATCCAGGCTTGGAGTCCCCTTTCCATCCCTCCCTGGTCCCTGTGTCCCCACTCCCAGATCTGGCTAAGCAGGCTGTCAGGCTACAGGGCTCCAAGCTTTTCCCCAACATCATCAGGAGAGCCTGAGACAGGTTTTGGGGGGTGGGGTGAGCATTTCTCCAGCTCAAGGCCACATCTGGGCCTCTGGCCCTGGCCTTTGTCCATCAGCTCGTGCTAACCCAAGTCTCAGGCAGCTCAGAGCCTAAGGAGAGCCTCCAATGGTCCACAGGACCGGCTGGGGTCTGCTCTGTCCTCACCACACCCCTCCACCACTACCAGTCTTGGGGGCACAGTCACACCCACTGTCTGTCCTTCTTCCCAGTCAAGGGGTCAGCAGCCCCGTTTTTTGGCTGAGGAAGCTAGAGCCTCACCCCGCGTACATCCAGAGCTGAGGCTGGGCTCAGCCCCCCATTCCTTCCACATCCTGCTGTTCTGCCATCAGAAGGGTCGGCTTGAAGAGCCCAAGTCAGGCTCCTGTTGGGGAGGGGGCGAGGGCTGGTGTGGGAAGGTCCGGGAGGACTTCATTACCCAGTGCCTGCTTGGGGCACCTTGGGAGGGCCCGCCGCCGGTGGGGAGACATGCTTGGCCTGCCTGGGTAATTACATCTCAACATTTCATTTTGCTTGTCAGTTTCCACTTCCCGGGGATGTGGGCTCCTAAATATTTCATCCCAGTCTGCAGCCTCCTGTTCCTCTCCCGCCAAACTACAGGCCCAGCTCCCGGGCTGGAGCTGGCCAGAGGTCATCTTCTGCATGCCCCTACCTCTCAACAGGTGTCCCCACCACCAGCCCAGAGCCAGCTCCTCTTCCCAAGGGGTCTGGGGTAAAGAGGCCAGGCAGACATTGCCAGAAACTAGAGTGGGTTCAACCAACACTGAACACCTGCTGTGCTGGAAATCAGGGAGTGAGGGAAGAGAAAAACACCGTCTGCCCTTGAAGGGGTTTATGGGCTGATGGAGAAAACGATCAAGTGTTACACGAGCAAACGTTGGTTGAGTAGCTGTGTGGTAGGCACTGTTGCATATATTAATCCGGTTGTTCTTCATGCCTTACTAGGAGGAGACGAAGCTGAGAGAGGTGAGTAACTTGTCCAGAGTCACAGCTAAGAAGTAGCAGAGCAGGATCTGAACTCGGGCAGCCTGGCTCCAGCCCTCATGCCTTCAAGTGCAGGAGTTACTAACCTGGCAGCCTGGGCAAAGGATGGCAGGTTCCAGGGCAGAGGGGTGTGGTGAGAGCCTGGGAGGGCACATCCCCACTGCGGGAGCATCTGGGCTGTTTCGTGAGGGAGAGATGGAGAAGCGGGCCCCGAGGCGGGGCTGGGCAGGCTGGAAAGCAAAGGGGGGCTTTTCCTGCAGGGGCACCAGCCGAGGCTCCAGGGTAGGCATGTTCGTGTTGCCTTGGAGAAAGTGGCCTCGCTGTGGAGTGAGGCAGGCCAGGGATGGGGCTGAAAAGCTGCCCTGTGACCTCACCCTCCAGGTGTGTCGCTGGAGCTGAGGGTCTTGTTCTGAAAGGGGTTTTGGAGCAGAGGACTCTAAACTAGTGCCCAGAGGACTCTAAACTAGTGCTGGGTCTGACTGCTGACCAGCCCAACGTGCCGAGTGAAGCTTGGGCAGACTCCTTTCCCTCTCTGAACTAACTCTGAAAGTCGGTGGGATTCTCTCAGCTGAGGAATACTGGGGAATTCCTCAGTATTAGGAACAGAATAGCTGGGGACTTCCCTGGTGGTCCAGTGGCTACGACTCCATGCTCCCAAAGTAGGGGGCCCTGGGTTTGATTTCTGGTCAGGGAGCTAGATCCTGTGTGCTGCAACTGAGACTTATCACCGCCAAATACATAAATATTAAAAAATTAATTATTATTGTGTATAAAACGAGAAGAATGCCCAGGATGGCTACTGAGAGTAGAGGAAGGTGGACCTTAGAGTGCTGGGTTGGGGCGGGGTCTCCCGGCAGGTGGCCTGGAGCGGGCAGGGCTGGAACCAGACACCTCCTCGTGCCTTCCACCACAGCCCCCTCCCTCCATCTCCTGCCTCCAAACACCTTTGCTTCCTTCTCTCTCTCTCTCTTTTTTCTCCCAGCTTTTCTCGCTTCAAAGGTGTTTTGCCTAAATGGGTTTGTGTTAAGATATTAGGTCGATCACTCAGCAAATTTCCCTCTGCTTAGAGCTGCACACCATGAATAATGCAGCTCTGAGCAGCCCTTGCTGCCCAGCAGCCTCCCAGGGAGGGGGCGGCAGCGCTCAGCTCGAGGGCTCTGAGCCCCACAGCTGCCCTGGCTGTTCCCCCCTGCAGCCTGCCTCTTCTGGTCCCCATAATATCCCCCCAGGGCCGGGCTGTCCATGGGTGAGCCCTTTAATCCTCACAACATGCCTGATGCGTCTGGAGGGTGGCAAGCATGTTGTCCCATTTTACAGATTCAGAGGTTCAGAGAGGTTCGGAGAGGCTGGGCGACTTGGCTCTCATCAGTAGGGGCCAGACGTGGGACGAGAGCCTGTCTGTGCCTGGCCTTGGCCCCGCCTGTGCCCAGCCTCGGCCCCCATGTCACGGCAGGCCGGCTCTCTGATGGCTGTGTCCCTGCACCCACAGGTCCAGCCCGGATCTCCCCGGGGGCAGGTGGGCGTGAGTGGACAGCCTGATTGCAGAGGGAAGATGTGGGTTTCTCCCAGAGCCGGGTACTGAGGTGGCTGGGTGTGTAGTTGCTGGGTGACAGAAGTGCTGGCCCCCTTCCCTGGGGGCCACCCCAGCCCCTGCCAGCACCCCCAGCAAGGCCCCCGTGCTCCTGTAGCAAAGGTGAGGTGTTGATGCTGCTAAGGGTTGGCTGGTGGCTCCAAGGAGGTGTGGGCAGCTGACCTGTGTGTCTGGGTCTGCGGCTGTGTGTAGGGTGTGACTTGTGGAGGTTGGATGTGGTGAGTGGTTGTGTGAGGCGGCGTGGTTACTGTGTGAGCTTGTGTTGCTGTGATCTTGTGTGAGGTGGCAGGGATGTGTGGTCTGTGACTTTGTGAGGGTGTGTGTTACCATGTGTATGGGCGGGGTGAGGAGATGAGCTGAGAGTGTTCAGGAAAGGAGGGATGTGTTTCCTGCCTTGGACAGCCCCTGGGCCTCTAGGCTCGGGCCGCGGGTTCTGCCCAGCAGCTTCTGTCCCTGGCTCTCTGGTCCCCCAGCATCCTCACAGCCCTGGGTCCTGACGTGACGTCCTGACGCAGCCCCTGCCCCCTGCCTTTGCAGCCCCACCCCCACTAGGACTCACTCACTCCCCAGAGGCTTTGGCTCCCGGAGGCTGACCCAGGCTT
This sequence comes from Madoqua kirkii, assembly GCA_006408675.1. Lineage (NCBI taxonomy): Eukaryota > Metazoa > Chordata > Mammalia > Artiodactyla > Bovidae > Madoqua > Madoqua kirkii. The sequence goes on from SJYC01137414.1 coordinate 4,626, forward strand.
TCACAAATACCGTTTGACCCTCACTCTAGCCCTACCAGGTGGAGTTTTTTTTTTTTTTAAGTCCTGCCCTATTTTACTGGTGGTAAGCCTGATGCTCAGAGAGGCTAAGTAACTTGTCCAAAGTCACACAGCCAAGGTCTTCCCTGGTGGTCCAGTAGCTAAGAATCTGCCCTCTAGTGCAGGGGACACAGGTTTGATTCCTGATTGGGAAACCAAGATCCCACATGCCTTGGGGCAACTATGCCCACACACCTCAAGTACTGAGCCTGTGCACCGCAATAAAGACCCAGCACAGCCAAAAAACAAGCAAACCCCAGAAAGAACAGCCCCACAGCCAATTTTTTTTTTTTTAAGTCCTGCCCTATTTTACTGGTGGTAAGCCTGATGCTCAGAGAGGCTAAGTAACTTGTCCAAAGTCACACAGCCAAGGTCTTCCCTGGTGGTCCAGTAGCTAAGAATCTGCCCTCTAGTGCAGGGGACACAGGTTTGATTCCTGATTGGGAAACCAAGATCCCACATGCCTTGGGGCAACTATGCCCACACACCTCAAGTACTGAGCCTGTGCACCGCAATAAAGACCCAGCACAGCCAAAAAACAAGCAAACCCCGAAAGAACAGCCCCACAGCCAGGAAGGAGCGGAGTGGACATTCCCTTTTGTCTCACAATGGCGGGGAAGAGGAAGCTGAGAGCAGGTGTGAGAGCCACACTGTGTACAAACCTTTGGTGGGGTGCATCATGGGGACCCTGCAGGTGGGAAAGCAGGGTGACTGTGTCCCCTTCATTGTCCCTTGGTACCTGGGTCTTCCTAGCTCCAGCCAAATCTCTCCTAGTGAGCTCACTGTGTCCCTTCGGGTTGGAGCCGCCTGCCCCCGCCCACCCTCTCTCCTGGCCCAGCTCTTTGGTCCTGGGCCTTGGACCCCTGCCAGTTTGCACAGCTATCTTATACTTTTCCACTTGTTCTTCTGCACGTGCATCTCTTGAGCACTCATAACCAGGAATTTGCATCTAGGTGGAAAGGTGAATTCCCGGCAGAAGGCAGGACTGAGAGAGAGGTCGGGGTGTGCATGACGCCATGTGGGCTTGGAACTTGCCAGTGCGTACTACAGGGCAGGCCCTGTGCCTGGATGACCTTTGCAGCCCAGAGCCTGGCACAAAGTGGCTGCCCAGTGCCTGTAGACACGTGGACATCCGGGCACGCTGTGTGACCAGGTGGTGCTCAGAGGGGAGGTCTCAGTGGGCTGCAGGGGTCAGAGAGGTTCCTAGAGGGAGTGGGCAGGTTGGAGCAGGTGGCTGCTTCAGATTCCTGCAGCGCCTCCGCCCCCATGCCTCCCGTCCATGTAGCGGGTGCTCGGTGGCCCATTCATCTGGCAAGTGTGGGTCACGGCCTGTCGCGAGCAAGCGCAGCGTGTTTGCTGGGCACCGTGAGGGCCGGAGCAGAGACAGACCGGGAGGAGGTAAGATAAGCAAGGGAGGCAGACTGAGGGGGCGGCCTCTGCAGAGGAAGGCCTGATGTGGTCAGACAGCGGGTTTTGTTGGGACCAAACCTGAGGGGGAGATGTGGGCCTTGCATGCCACTTGTACACATGCACATGCATGCACTCACACGTGCACACACACACACACACACACACTGTGTGAGAGGAAGGAAGCTGGAGTGGACACTGGGTGGTAGGGAGAAAGGCTGGGGGTGAGAGCAGAAGGGGTGCTGGCCGTGAGCCAGGCTCAGCCCCCGCTCCCACCCCGGAGGGCCCTCGAGCCCTCGCTGCAGCCAGAGCCACCCCTCGCTGCCCGCCCCCAGCCCCAGCCCCACTGGACAGCTATGGGTTAGGGGGCTTCTCCAGGGCCTGGACGTCTCCCCGACCTCAGATGCCCTTTCAGCCACAGCTCCGCTTCCTGGTATCTGCCGCACGGCTCCATTTCCTTAGACCAGGGCTTCGTTCCTGGTTGAAAGCCAAAGTAACACCATGTTGGTCACTGATGCCTCTGAATAGCTCCCTCTTCTGAGAGCAGGTGTGGGGAGAGGGCCTGACTTTGGAGAGGGCGGGAGAGAAGAGAGAAGGGGGAAGAACTCTGTGTGTGTGTGTGTGTGTGTGTGTGTGTGTCTGTTTGTGTGTGACTGTGTGACCCCATATAGTCCAGAGTCTTCCCCAGCCTCCCTCCTGCCTTTCCCCTTACCTCTCTCTCTGCCAGGAACCCAGGGAAGCTGAGCAGGGGACCCCCTCCTTGGGTTGTTTAACAACCCCCGTTTTCTCTGTGTTGTAATTTACTGCCTTCACATTTTGCCTTGATGTAGATTTTTTCCACTTGATTTCCTAGCGTTGGTCTCTCATTGTTTTTCTCCATTTTTAAATTTGAAAGGCCAGAAAAAGAAAGAGAGAGACAGAGAGGAGACGAGCCCAGTGTCCCTGGGCTCCTGTGCTGTTGGGCTGCAGGGAAGCTTCTCGACTCCCTGGAGTGGAGTTTTTGCCCAGCCTAGTCTGGAGCCCAGAGCCTGGGGTGCTGTTTGGGATGAGGGAGCAGCCTGGCTTGTGGAGTGGCACCCCTGGGCTCTGGGTGCCAGAGCAGGAGGGCACAGGTGCTGAGTGCCCCAGGATCCTGGCACGGTATGCGTCTCGGTCACCTCACTGCCCACTGCCTATGGGCTGGCTGTTTAGCTGCTTACTGGCAGGGGCGGGCCTCCTGGTGAGTGAGATAAGGAAGGAAGAGGGGGCGGTGAGAGGATTCCCAAGCTTGGAGGATGTGATGGACGGTGCTGCAGAGGCACAGGGGAGCCCAAGTCCTCAGCTGCCCTGTACCTGGGCGAGCCTGGGCAGAAGCAGGCCACTCTGGGGGGAGGCCCCTTCTTTCTGCCTTCTCTGGGCCACCAGGCTAGTCCACAGGTTGGCAGGCCCTGAAGGCAGGGGGCCTGGGAGCTGCTTGGAGTGAGTGAGGAGGACATATTCAGGTAGGTGAGTAGAGAGAGTCTCATCCCGTGGGGGGCAAGGAGGTGCCCAGAAAAGAAGGGAGCTGAGCCCAGTGAGTCAGACAGTGATCAGACTATGTAACCCACGTCCACTGGGGCATTAGGAGTGCAGTGGCAAGCAGACACTAACACAGATATATCAGCTGGACCCAAAGAATACTGGGAAAGGTCACCAGACCACAAATAGAAAGGGCACGGAGACCACAAAACACAACAGGAGACCCGCATCAAGTGTCACTAGTGGAGCTTCCACGTCGTGTTCAAGTCAGGGCAGGCGTGTGGAGCCTGGTGGAGGTGTAGGGTTCCAGAGCCAGGGGAGGGCTGGCCAGGAGAGAGCCTGTTCTCAGGGGGAGGCGGGATTTCAGAACCAGGAGGCCGGCCGTGGGAGGGCGGCCCCATGCGCCTGCCCCCCAGTGTCCCATGGAGGCCTCTGGCCCGGGAGTGGCCAGGTGGCCCCGTGTTGTGGATGAACAGAGAGGCTTGGGGCAGCATGTGTTGGGACTAGGATGCCTTCTCTGTCACTGTGTCTGTATGTTTGGTCTGGCCTGGATCCTGAGGTGCACATTTACCAAGCATTTACATGTTGCCATATTTGCTTCTGATTATTTCCAAGAAATAAAACGGGGATCATGCCTGGGAGTCCCTGCCTCCCTTGAGGTCCCACACCCTGCAGGGGCTGGGGTCCTTTCTTGTCTTAGTCATTCAGCAAGCATTTATGGAGAACTAGTGTGTGCCAGGTACTGGGGAGATTGTAGTGCATACAACGGAAAATCTCCTGCCTTCTTGGAGCTTTTGCTCATATCTATGTGTGTGTCCATATATAAGACATGGTACTATATGTGGCCTTTAATTTCCACATGAAAGGGACAGAGAGTGGTGCACCTTGCTTTATCAGTTAACTTTGCATTTTCAGGGTTTTGTCATAAGGGCTGTTTTATATATCTTAGCTACATAATATTCCATTCTTCCTTTGAAAGGTATTCAGGTAGTTTCCATTTCAGCACATGTTTCAAACAGTGCTGCAGTGACCATCTTTGGGCATATCTCCTTGCGCCCATGTGTGAGTTTCCCTGGGAAGAATGTGGAAGGGGACATGCTGGCTTGTAGAATTCAAGACTCCCTGGCTCAGGCTGCTTTCAGGCTCCTTGCTCCCTGAGTGCTTGGGCTGGGAGCTCTCCAAGGTCCTGACTGCTCCCTTGCGCTCAGAAGCTCCTGGCGCGAGCTTGTGGCTTCCAGCCCCTGGCACTGCGTGAGGCATTGGCTGGGTGGACGGTGGAGCTTGCAGCTGGCACAGGGCAACCGGTGCCTGCCATGGGGCTGGGGCTGTGTGTAGGGTGAGGGGCTTGTCAAGGGTGACCCAGAAGGGCCTAAGTGAGCCATGGGGAGCACCAGCCTCCTCCATACCCCTTTTTATGATCCTGTTCCTGGAGCCTGGGAGAGGTGAAGTGTTGTAGCCTCTGTGCAGAGATAGGACTTGGGCACGTTCCTTGCTGCTTGGGTTTAATTTTATTATATTTGCTTTCAGTATGGACTCATGGGTTCTTATTTTATCCAAGGAGAGAGACCATGGGACAAAGGAGTGGGGGTGCAAAAAATTGCCCCCACCGTAGTAGAAGGGTCTGAAGAAGACTTCCCAGAGGTGTGCTAGCCATGGTCCCCACAGTGGTGGGGCTTCAAAAGCAGGGCTGGACACAGGACGACTGATGTGGTTGGTGCAGGAGTTGGGGTCTTCCCAGAAGTGGGGACGGGCTGCACGGGATGGGGTTAAGTGAGACCCAGCGACTGGAGCCTTTCCTTCCTCTACCCAAGGGAGGCTCTTGACACACACCTGGATTACAGACCCACCAGCTGGTTGTGTGACCTCCACCAGGCTACTTAGCACCTCTGAGCCTCAGTTTCTGCATCTGTAAGATGGGGCCATTAGCACCTGCCTCAGACACTCAATGAGTGCCAGGCATGCAGTGGCTGCTTAGTAAATGTGGGTCCCTCTTGGGCCACCACAGTCCTTTCTGGCTGTGGCAGGGGACAGGAGTGCTGTGGAGCCAGATACTGTGCCGCTTACTCCTGGAAGCTTGTGTCACCCTGGGAGAGCCTTGGTCCTGTGCTACGGTCCCTGAGCAGCCAAACTGACAATCAGGCAGTGACACCAAGGGGCCCAGAGGGTGCTTGGCTCCTCCTTGTGGGCCCAGTGACACCACTGGGTACTTACCCCGGGCCAGGCCCTGTGCGCAGACCTGTGCATGGGCCCTAGGTGCCCCCTGGCCTGGGTGTGGCCGGTCGTGGCACACTGGACTGGGTGAAAGAGTGACCTCTGGAGCCAGCTGGCCACACTGAAACCCTGGTCTGTGCCTAACTGTGTGACCAGGGAGCCACTCAGCCGCTCTGTGCCTCAGCATCCTCATCTCTAAACTGGAACTGTGCTGGCCTTCCCTTGCAGCCCAGCGGCCAAGACTCTGAGCTTCCAATGCAGGGGGTACAGATTTGCTCCCCAGTTGGGAAAATAAGGTCTCATAGACCACATGGTGTGGCCAAAAATAAATAAATAAGCTGGAGTTTTTCTGATGATATTGACTTCAGATGGGTGAATCTATGCAAAATGTGCCGCGTAATATTCAAGGGCACTAGACACTATCAACATTCACTGTTACTGAGCTCTATTTGAAACCTCCCAGACTCCCCTCAAGTCCCCTCGCTCTTGCAGTTGTAAGAACATTGCTTCCTGCTTAGACTCTCTCTCATCTTGAGTACCTTGTGACTTGCTGACTGGGCTGTGGTCACCTGAATCTTCTTTCAAAGAAGCTAAATGAAGCCTGCAACATGTTCCGTGGGGTGGCACCACTTAGGGGAGCGTCACCCAGAAATATGATTGAACCTAAGAGTCTCTGCCTCTTTGAGAACAGTTAACTCCCATTCTCTGCCTCCCTCCCCTCTGCCCTCTGGCCCTCCTCCCTCCTGAAGCCAGGTGGCTCGTCCTAACCCCCTGTCCAGCCTCCTCCTCTTGTCCATCTGTCTCCCCAGATGGGGGGAGAAGTGTAGCGATTGGCCCACTTTCTAACTGGAAAGGAACCATATGGAGGATTTAGCTGGAAGCTGAGTGTCTCCCTGGCCGCTTTAGGGCAGGGCCAGCGCTGGGGCAGGAGACTGGCTCACGTCAGTTCTCTTTGTGCCGGGACTGGGGGTCCCGGTCCTGCCCCCAGACCCTCCTCCCTCCCTCCCCCAAGAGCCCCTCTAGCCATGCTCCTCTCCTGTGCTTGGTGCCTCTGTGGGCATCCTAGAAGGACCGGAGGTTCTTGTTCTACCTGGAAGGGGCAGAAAGTAAAGGAGGTGGGCGCTGGTCAGGGTGGGGCACAGAGGCCGTGGCTGCCTCACCTGCTCCACAGAACTGGGGGCCCATTTCCTGGCTACACAAGAGTGAGCCTGCGTCATGTGGCTCCGGGCCTTGCAGGCATCTGGCACAGAGCAGCCCCTTTCTCGAGGGAGCGCCTTGTTTCCTCAGCATGTCCCCTCCCCGCCCCCAGCTGCTTGGGCCTCCTGCCACTAAAACTTAGCCACTCGGCTCAGAGCCACCACCTTTGGGCAGCTTTCCCTGGTTGCCACCTGCCCCCATGAGTAGAGGGCCCTCCCTGGGTGGAGCTGGGTGCTGGCCCCTCTTCCTCTGGGTAAAACAGGTGGCTGGTGTCTCCTCACCCTGGGGACCCTTGTGGCCCACCCTCCTCACAGAGGTGCGTGGAGTCTGCTCAGAAGGCTCAGGTGACCCCAGCCTGGACTGAAGATGTATGGAGGCTCAGGGGTGCCCGAGGGTGGCAGCCAGGTGCCCGGCCAAGGTGGGTATTTGGCTGTGACCCAGTAGGATCCCATGTGAGATGGAGCTGGGCTGAGGCCCTGGAGGAAGGCGATGGTCTCAGATAAAGGATCTGCCTTCATCAAGAATACTCCTTCAACCTTTTCCATCAACAGGGCCCTGACTCTGCCACCAGAGGCACTGGACGTCTTATTCCCTGGGGGCCCTGCTCTGTATCCCAGTGGAGCAAGGGACTGTGTGGCTTTGGGCAAATCACTTCTCTTTTCCAAGCCTCAGTTTCCTCATCTGTCAAACATGGTTGATACTAGAAACGTGTTCACAAGTGCTTTTGTAGCAGGAGATGAGGGGAGACTGAGATAACATGAATGATGCCGGCCCCCCTGCCAGCATTGGAGCGACACAGCTGAGGCCGGGGACTGCCCGGGTGAGGTGGAGAGTGCTCGCAGAGTTTCTGTGAGGCATGCGGCGTGGCTGTAAATCCCGGGGTGTGTTGACTGCTTCCTGGTGGTGCCTGCAGGCTGAGGGGCTTCTTATAGAGGAATGAGCTTGAGAGGTAGGCAGGCCTTGGGTCCCCTCCCCAGAATCCAGCCAGGTAGGCAGTGGCCAGAGAGAAAGGAATGACAGGAGACTCCTAAAGACCTTCTGATCCCATCAGAGCTCCTCCAGCCCCTCCACCGAAGCAGTCCCTTCAGAATGGCCTTCCTGGGCTCTTCTAAGCTCCCTGCTGGGAATTTGGTTCTAAATAAGATGGAGGGAGGCTGGGTGTCATCGCACCCTGTTGGGTCAGGGAAGAAGCTGGAGAGGCTGCACACTGAGTGGCCTTTGAGTGCCAAGAGGGGAACTTACGAACGCCCACATATGGGCAGTAGCTGGGTTTACAGCATCACTGCCTGGGACGTGCAGGCACAAGTCAGCAACCCTGCACGCTGCCCTTACGAAGGAGCCTGATGGTGAACGTGGGGCCTGGCATCAAGAGCCCTGGTAGTTGTGTGTGGATGTGGGTACCAGAGGCACTAATGGTCCAAGGGGGGCACTTTGTTCTCATTCTCAGATTTGCGCCTCCAAAAAGTCTTATGATGTAGTCACATCAAAGAAGAACCAATGTTTACTAAGCACTTACTGTGTTGCAGATGTTACTATAAATGCATGAACTCCCTTAGCTTTATAACAACCTTATGAAATAGGTGGTATTATTGTCTTTACAGATGATGTATTTGAGACAACAGAGAAGTTCAGTAACTAACCTGAGACCACACAGCAGTAAGCAGCAGAATTGAGATTTGAACCCAGGAAACATGAATGATGCCGGCCCCCCTGCCAGCATTGGAGCGACACAGCTGAGGCCGGGGACTGCCCGGGTGAGGTGGAGAGTGCTCGCAGAGTTTCTGTGAGGCATGCGGCGTGGCTGTAAATCCCGGGGTGTGTTGACTGCTTCCTGGTGGTGCCTGCAGGCTGAGGGGCTTCTTATAGAGGAATGAGCTTGAGAGGTAGGCAGGCCTTGGGTCCCCTCCCCAGAATCCAGCCAGGTAGGCAGTGGCCAGAGAGAAAGGAATGACAGGAGACTCCTAAAGACCTTCTGATCCCATCAGAGCTCCTCCAGCCCCTCCACCGAAGCAGTCCCTTCAGAATGGCCTTCCTGGGCTCTTCTAAGCTCCCTGCTGGGAATTTGGTTCTAAATAAGATGGAGGGAGGCTGGGTGTCATCGCACCCTGTTGGGTCAGGGAAGAAGCTGGAGAGGCTGCACACTGAGTGGCCTTTGAGTGCCAAGAGGGGAACTTACGAACGCCCACATATGGGCAGTAGCTGGGTTTACAGCATCACTGCCTGGGACGTGCAGGCACAAGTCAGCAACCCTGCACGCTGCCCTTACGAAGGAGCCTGATGGTGAACGTGGGGCCTGGCATCAAGAGCCCTGGTAGTTGTGTGTGGATGTGGGTACCAGAGGCACTAATGGTCCAAGGGGGGCACTTTGTTCTCATTCTCAGATTTGCGCCTCCAAAAAGTCTTATGATGTAGTCACATCAAAGAAGAACCAATGTTTACTAAGCACTTACTGTGTTGCAGATGTTACTATAAATGCATGAACTCCCTTAGCTTTATAACAACCTTATGAAATAGGTGGTATTATTGTCTTTACAGATGATGTATTTGAGACAACAGAGAAGTTCAGTAACTAACCTGAGACCACACAGCAGTAAGCAGCAGAATTGAGATTTGAACCCAGGCAGTCTAGCTTTAAGCCCAATACTATATTGTTCAATCTATTTTATAAAGAGAGGCATGGAGAACTTAAATCACATGTCCATGGTCACTCAGCTTGGTGGAGCCAAAATTTGTACTGTGGCTGTTCTGACTGCACAGCCCATGCCGGATCGGGACCTGGGAGAAAGTCAGGCCAGGGGACCATGAGTAGCCCCCAGGAGTGTGGGTTGCAGGGGAAGACCCTGTCTGCCCCAGGCCGACCGCTGCCCTTCCTGCAGGGGGCGTGTGCATTGCCCAGTCCGTCAAGATACCTCGGGAGCCCAAGCCTGGGGAGTTTGACAAGATCATCCGGCGGCTCCTGGAGACATCAAACGCCAGGGCGGTCATCATCTTCGCCAACGAGGATGACATCAGGTGAGGACAGGCAGCAGTGGGGCAGGGCTGGGAGCCAGGGACCCCTGCTGGAGACCTTCCTGGGCAAGCCTGACCCACCCTGGGGTCCAGAGAGGTGGAGTGAGCCAACGAGGCGGTGAGGGGAGACCCCTCTGGCTGGGGGCACAGGCTGTGGCTCACGGACGCCCCTTCCTTTCCCCCTGCCTGTGTCCTGCATCCATTCTACCAACTCAGGATGGTTAGCGGGTCCTTTTACAGAAGGGCTGAGGTCATGGGCTTGGGGTGAGAGCCCCTGGGTGGGAATCCTGCTCTCCCTCCAACTAGCTCTGTGACCTCAGGCAAGTTTCTCAACCTCTCTGGGCTTCTTTTCTGCTTTAAAAAAAATGGAGCTAATGAAGCCTGCTTGATAGTGTTGCTGGAGCACTGAATGCAGGAATGTGCACAAAGGAAGGAGCAGAGGCTGGCAGGAGGTAGGGGTGGCTGTCTCTCAGCCCCTCCATCCTCCCTTCGGTGAGCTCAGGGGAGTGGGAAGAGGCCTGGGCTGTGGTTCTAGTCCTGATCTGGGCACACACTCATGGGGCCAGGATCATCCCCTTCCTGGACCTCAGTGTCCGCATTTGCAGAGCAGGGGCTGGTGGATGCGAGGTGCCAGAACCATGCGGTACCGACACCCTGGAGCAGCCACCTCCCTGCACACCTGCCCTCGGGTCCTGAGTCACAGGTCAGAGTCTCAGGTGCCCTTAAAAGATGACTCCTGAGCGCCCTTCCTAATGCACTTACCTTCTTCCTGCTCTTTCTCTCCCTTCCACCTCTTTAAGACTGGATGTCACGGCCAAGAAGGGCCGGCCTCTTTGATTCCCTAGACTGACGGGGAGACACAGCTCCTGCTGAGAATCTGGTCGGGGAGTCACACCCCATGTTTGCAGAGGAGATGTGGTCTCCCCAGACCACCTCCCTCAGACAGGTGGCTCACCTGCCCACCTGCCCAGCTCACCTGACCTGGTCTACCCTGTCTCCATGCGGCCCCCCCCTCATTGCTAACCAGCATCCACTCTGGGTCCACTCTTCTTTCCACACTCTTTCCCACTTGGAAAGACCACATCCTGGACTCCTGAGTTGCAGCAAAACAGATTCTCTCGCAGGAGATATTGCTGGGTGCCAGCAGGGATGGAGGGGAATGTTCTGGAAGGTCTTAATGACCTTATGCCTCCAAAGCCATAGGCACCAGCTCTAATGGGTGTTTCTCAGGCAGCAAAGGCCCAGGGTGTGGGAGTCCTCAGGGTTCACCTGGCACCCCTGAGCTGCTCCCGGTCCCCACAAAGCTTTCAGGGACCCTAAACTCTGGCCCTGGGTGTCCCTGTTGCAGCAGGTCAGCTGGCACCTGGAGCAGGAGGAGCTCCTTCCGAGCTCTTCACCGCCCTTCAGTCAGTCCCCGCCCCCGCCCCCACTCCCATGTCAAAGCCCAGCACTACTCGGGTCCCCCACCCCATCCAAGGACACACCCAACTCGCGGCCTCCTGAGTGACTCTGATGGACCCACACGTGGGGAGGGGAAACGAGGGCGCCGGGCCAAGGGTCCCAGACAAGGGTCACCTGGGGGGAGAGGGAAGGGCCTTAGACTGACCTCCTGAGCAGCTGGGCATCGTATGTGGGAAGAGGGGCGCCTTGCTGGAAATCCACATGCGTTTTCAGAAGCAAACAGAGGTAAAAATAAACCCGGGTGACTTTGCAGAGATGGAGCCTTGGGAGCTCTGGTCATCTCTGGCTGGCCAGATGCAGGCGGTATTAATAGGGCTGGGTGTGGGTTCTGAGAGCAGCCTTGCCTACAGTTAGGGGGCTCTGTGGGGGCTGCAGGAGCCTTGAGGGCCTAGGAGAGTCAGGAGACGGTGAAGAGGGCAGGTGTGGGCCCTAGGGTGAGGAAACATGTTTCTGCCTGGCAGCCTAAGGCTTCCTGCCCCAGCTAGCTGCTTCCTGCACAGGTCCGGCAGTTGCCCCAAGCCCCACCGTCTGTCCTGGTCTTGTCTGTGGGACGGGCTGGCCAGTTTCTAGTATCCTGGCCTCTCACTTGCTGTGTGATCTTGGGCAAGCTGCTTGCCTCCTCTCTGCTCCCGTCTGTCCCCATGGGGTGAGATACATGGCGGGGAATTCTGCCCAGTCCTTCCTGTTTTTCTTCTTCTAGAAGTCTCTGAGGGGCCACTTAGTTCAAGCACCCATTAGCACTAACTGAGCGCTGCTGTGGGCTGGACCCTGCGCTGGGCTTCAGGGCCCCTGATTTGACTAGGACCCTGTCACTGTGGCCTGGGTAGCGGTGGGGCCCCTGGCTGCCTGCACCCTTTCATCCATCTGTGAGGGCAGTGGGCAGCGGTTCTTTGAAGCACCTGGCCTTTTGGCACAGAAGGAGGTGGGGTGCAGAGGGGGACAGGTGTTGGTGTGTGTGTGTGTGTGTGTGTGTGTGTGTGAAAAGCCATAGGCACCAGCTCTAATGGGTGTTTCTCAGGCAGCAAAGGCCCAGGGTGTGGGAGTCCTCAGGGTTCACCTGGCACCCCTGAGCTGCTCCCGGTCCCCACAAAGCTTTCAGGGACCCTAAACTCTGGCCCTGGGTGTCCCTGTTGCAGCAGGTCAGCTGGCACCTGGAGCAGGAGGAGCTCCTTCCGAGCTCTTCACCGCCCTTCAGTCAGTCCCCGCCCCCGCCCCCACTCCCATGTCAAAGCCCAGCACTACTCGGGTCCCCCACCCCATCCAAGGACACACCCAACTCGCGGCCTCCTGAGTGACTCTGATGGACCCACACGTGGGGAGGGGAAACGAGGGCGCCGGGCCAAGGGTCCCAGACAAGGGTCACCTGGGGGGAGAGGGAAGGGCCTTAGACTGACCTCCTGAGCAGCTGGGCATCGTATGTGGGAAGAGGGGCGCCTTGCTGGAAATCCACATGCGTTTTCAGAAGCAAACAGAGGTAAAAATAAACCCGGGTGACTTTGCAGAGATGGAGCCTTGGGAGCTCTGGTCATCTCTGGCTGGCCAGATGCAGGCGGTATTAATAGGGCTGGGTGTGGGTTCTGAGAGCAGCCTTGCCTACAGTTAGGGGGCTCTGTGGGGGCTGCAGGAGCCTTGAGGGCCTAGGAGAGTCAGGAGACGGTGAAGAGGGCAGGTGTGGGCCCTAGGGTGAGGAAACATGTTTCTGCCTGGCAGCCTAAGGCTTCCTGCCCCAGCTAGCTGCTTCCTGCACAGGTCCGGCAGTTGCCCCAAGCCCCACCGTCTGTCCTGGTCTTGTCTGTGGGACGGGCTGGCCAGTTTCTAGTATCCTGGCCTCTCACTTGCTGTGTGATCTTGGGCAAGCTGCTTGCCTCCTCTCTGCTCCCGTCTGTCCCCATGGGGTGAGATACATGGCGGGGAATTCTGCCCAGTCCTTCCTGTTTTTCTTCTTCTAGAAGTCTCTGAGGGGCCACTTAGTTCAAGCACCCATTAGCACTAACTGAGCGCTGCTGTGGGCTGGACCCTGCGCTGGGCTTCAGGGCCCCTGATTTGACTAGGACCCTGTCACTGTGGCCTGGGTAGCGGTGGGGCCCCTGGCTGCCTGCACCCTTTCATCCATCTGTGAGGGCAGTGGGCAGCGGTTCTTTGAAGCACCTGGCCTTTTGGCACAGAAGGAGGTGGGGTGCAGAGGGGGACAGGTGTTGGTGTGTGTGTGTGTGTGTGTGTGTGTGTGAGTGTGTGTGTGTGAGACAGTGGATATAAATGTGACAAAGGGCCAGGGGGTGTGGGCCTGGGAGCCTCAGAGGACAGAGCTTGGACAGATGTGTTTCTGGGGCCCTGAGTCAGACACGGGGCAGGTCCAACCAGAGGGAAACAGGCATGGTCTTAGCGGGGACAGAGGTAGCCCCAGAGGTGGGAATGGGCCTGGGAGACCATACTGGGCCAGAAGGCAGCTGTGGGCCCAGGGCACAGGCAGGTATAGGGGTGCAGTGTGGGTGAAGGGCAGCTGTGGGCCTGTAGGTAGGTGTGGGTCAGGGCAGCAGGAAACCGGGGGCCTAGGAGTCCAGGCATGGGTGCTGGGGTGGCTGTGGGCCCTGGGCTCCTGTGGGTCAGGATGGGGGATCCAGGCACAGGCTGCAAGGAGGACAGGAATGAGCCCATGGGCAGGGCAGGTGTAGCCAGGGCAGGGAGCCCGTGGGCAGACACGGCTGGGCTGGGCTGGTGCGTGTCCCCACAGGCGTGTGCTGGAGGCGGCACGGAAGGCCAACCAAACTGGCCACTTCTTCTGGATGGGCTCAGACAGCTGGGGCTCCAAGATCGCCCCTGTGCTGCACCTGGAGGAGGTGGCTGAGGGCGCCGTCACCATCCTCCCCAAGAGGATGTCCGTGCGAGGTAGGCCCGGCAGCCGCAACGGCGTGCCCACCACCCACACCCACTCCGTGCGCCCCGCTGTCAGCGTCACCCTGACAGTGTGTGTGTGTGTGTGTGTGTGTGTGTGAGACAGTGGATATAAATGTGACAAAGGGCCAGGGGGTGTGGGCCTGGGAGCCTCAGAGGACAGAGCTTGGACAGATGTGTTTCTGGGGCCCTGAGTCAGACACGGGGCAGGTCCAACCAGAGGGAAACAGGCATGGTCTTAGCGGGGACAGAGGTAGCCCCAGAGGTGGGAATGGGCCTGGGAGACCATACTGGGCCAGAAGGCAGCTGTGGGCCCAGGGCACAGGCAGGTATAGGGGTGCAGTGTGGGTGAAGGGCAGCTGTGGGCCTGTAGGTAGGTGTGGGTCAGGGCAGCAGGAAACCGGGGGCCTAGGAGTCCAGGCATGGGTGCTGGGGTGGCTGTGGGCCCTGGGCTCCTGTGGGTCAGGATGGGGGATCCAGGCACAGGCTGCAAGGAGGACAGGAATGAGCCCATGGGCAGGGCAGGTGTAGCCAGGCAGGGAGCCCGTGGGCAGACACGGCTGGGCTGGGCTGGTGCGTGTCCCCACAGGCGTGTGCTGGAGGCGGCACGGAAGGCCAACCAAACTGGCCACTTCTTCTGGATGGGCTCAGACAGCTGGGGCTCCAAGATCGCCCCTGTGCTGCACCTGGAGGAGGTGGCTGAGGGCGCCGTCACCATCCTCCCCAAGAGGATGTCCGTGCGAGGTAGGCCCGGCAGCCGCAACGGCGTGCCCACCACCCACACCCACTCCGTGCGCCCCGCTGTCAGCGTCACCCTGACGGGTCCTTCTTATTGTTCCCCCAAGTGTCCCTCTCCAGCTCCTCGTTTGCTGCACCCTGTCTCTCTTCTTTCTTGGCTCCCAACTTCTTTGGGCTCGGATTCTGGGCTGGGGAGCCTTCCTGGCCACACTCGTCCTAGTGGGGTTAGAAGCCACGCTCAGGGTCCTTCTTTCTCCTGTTTCAGTTATTCATTGGTGTTGGGGGTGGTGGCAAGTACAGGAGGCTCATTTATCAAGACTTCTCCTTCACCCCCATATACTCTCATCTCTTCTCCCATCTGGGACAGAAGTGAGACCCCTGCGCCACTGGGAGTGTGTCCTCTGCTAGAAGGGCCCTGGGAGCTGCCAGCAGGCTCCCAGGATGGGGCAGGGGCCTCCCTGCAGAGTCCTGCTGGGCCCTGTGTGGGCTGGGGGTGAGGGTGGGCCTGACAGCCCTTACTCCTGGGACAGAACTCAGTCGCCCTGGGCAGGAACCGATTGCTCTGGCTGGACCCTCACTGTGAGTGAGGCACGAAGTTCCTATTAAAGGCTCAGTTTGGCAGGGACCTCACTGTCCTCCCCATGGTGGCGGCAGGCTCCCAGGGGCTCTTCCTCTGCCCTCGCTGAGGTCAACAGACATCAGGATTGATGGAGCTGAGAAGTCTGCAGACATCTACCTCCACCAAACTTTCCAAGAGACTGAGGTCTGAATAGGGGAGGGACATGGCTATGTCCTCTGTTCACCCCGAGGCAGAAGGAACCAGAGGTGCCAGAAGTTTCCATACTGCCCCTCTCAGCTTCAAGCCATAATAAACACAAAAAAACAAAGACTATGGTTCTTGGTACCCACAAATGCCAGGCTCCATACAGACATTTAGTCTTTCCAGCAACCCCACATTTAGTAAGTGAATACATTAAGGCTTAGAGAGGTTAAGTGACATTTGGTGGCAGTAAGTCACACATACTTGCTATTAAGTGGCAGAACTAGAATCTGAACCCAGGACTTGCCATACAAAGACCTTTTCTCTCTGGGGCACCAGAGAGACCATGAAAGCAGTGGTTCTCAGCAGGGGGTGACTTTGATCCCCAGGACATTTGGCACTGTTTGGAGACATTTTTAGTTGTCATGATCAGGGAGTGGTCCTTCTAGTGGTTGGAGGCCAGGGATGCTGCTCAACATCCTGCAATGCCCAGGACAGCCTCCCCCCACCATTGGCCCCCGACCACCAGCAGAGTGAACTGGCCCAGTGTCAATATCGTAAAGGTTGAGAAAGTCAGCGTTCGACCGGTCCAGCTCCTCCCTGACAGCTTCAACAGACAGTCACTGAGCCTTGCCAGCAGCAGGAACCCGTTGCTGGGTGAACTTTTAGGCTTTCGGGTCTGTTCCCAGCAGCTTGGTCAACTGTGAATATGACACAGAATGATCATGGGGCAGGAGGCAGGGCGGGGAGAGAAGGCCTTATGGACCACCAGCCTGCCACCCTGGGGCCGGGTTTTCTGGGCTTAGAGCAGAGTTGGTAAGTCCTCTGGAGCATTCGGAGGGGGCTGCCTCAGTGAGCCATGGGGAAGTTCTGGGCTGGAAGGAAAACGATTCAGGCCCCTCTCT
Source organism: Madoqua kirkii (assembly GCA_006408675.1). Lineage (NCBI taxonomy): Eukaryota > Metazoa > Chordata > Mammalia > Artiodactyla > Bovidae > Madoqua > Madoqua kirkii. Next base: position 20,760 of record SJYC01137414.1, read on the forward strand.
TGCTGTGTTACCTGGGCCAGTCCCTACCCTCTCTGGTTCCTTCTCCTCTTCAGAATCAGAGAGCTCACTACTCGCAGGACTGGGCGCCGACCCCCCGCCCCCACCAGCCTCTCTGCTCTCATCTCAGGACCTCCAGGTGGTTCCTTCTCCAGTTCAGTTCAGTCGCTCAGTCGTGTCCGACTCTTTGCGAGCCCATGAATCACAGCACGCCAGGCCTCCCTGTTCATCACCAACTCCCGGAGTTCACTCAGACTCGCGTCCATCGAGTCAGTGATGCCATCCAGCCATCTTCTCCAGGAAGCCCCATATTAGCATTTCGGTAGTTAAGAACCAGCGCAAACACCCTCATCCTGTACTTTTTCCATAAAGGCAGCCGTTGTTTGATGACACAAGCTCCTCCTGGAACTTAACCCAGCTCTTTTCACCAGGAAGGAAATGAAACATCTCACGTTTCCCCCTGGCTGCTGGATCAGAGGGTGCGCTCTTCCTCCCCTCCTCTAAGCGTCCAAGCGGCCCGGGAAGAGCGAAGGGCTGGGGGCGGGTGGAAAGAAGGGCGCTGGGTCCTGACATCCTGGTTCCCCGCTAGGCTTCGACCGCTACTTCTCCAGCCGCACGCTGGACAACAACCGGCGCAACATATGGTTTGCCGAGTTCTGGGAGGACAACTTCCACTGCAAGCTCAGCCGCCATGCACTCAAGAAGGGTAGCCACGTCAAGAAGTGCACCAGTGAGCACGCGTGGGGGGCGGGGCAAGGGAGCTGACCACCTTGGACTTCATCCGGACGTCCCTATGGCGACCCCAGCTGACTGACCGCAGCTACCCCGTGCACCCTGCCACTCACTGGTCTGAGCGTCTCTAACTCCTTGAGGGTCCCGCAGTCACTCTACAGACATCAGTTTGACTACCAGAGCTTGGCCCTTTTCTAAGCATCATGGATGTAGCAGGGAATGAAAGCCAAAAAGCTCTTGGCGTTTTTATTCTAATGGAGAGACAGACAATAAACAAGATGAAAAAAAGTAAACTATAGACTATGTCAGAAGGAAAATGTGCAGTAGAAACAAAATAGATAAGAGTCTGGCTTCCCTGCAAGGCATTTTTTCAGCAGAGCCCTGAAACGGGCAGGGAATGAGCCACGGGAGGATGGGATGGCAGGCCTCTCGCAGATTGGAAACAGAGGCTCAGAGAAGGTAAGCAAAGGGACCTGAGTTTCACAGCTGGAAGGCAGGAGAGCAAGATGTGGACCCAGAACTGACCTCTCAGTCCTCGGCCCCTACTGTGGCTGCCTTGGCGTGTCCACGTTAGATATGGCTGGATGTGGGTCCTTGTGAGTTCTTGGTCTGCGTAACTCTGCAGCAGGACCTGGTGTCAGGGACCTTGGGAGGGCTCTGGGTACCCCTCACCTTGAGCCAGCTGTGCCCTCTCGGGGCCTTGACTTTCTCATCTGAAAGCCAGCTGTGCCCTCTCGGGGCCTTGACTTTCTCATCTGAAAGCCAGCCCAGAGGGTGTCTGGGGATGCAGGTGAGAAGGCTGATGGGAGGCACTATGTAAGATGGTGGCTCTCAAGCCTGGCTGTGCATCAGCATCACCTGGAGCTTTTGAAACTCTCCCAGGTCAGAATGGCCATCATCAAAGGTCTATAGACAGTAAGTGCTGGAGAGGGTGTGGAGAAAAGTGAACCCTCTTGCACTGTCGGTGGGAATGTAAATTGATACAGCTACTACGGAGAACAGTATGGAGATTCCTTTAAAAACAAAACAAAACAAAAAGAACTAGGAATAAAACTACTATATGACCCAGCAATCCCCCTACTGGGCATATACCCTGAGAAAACCACAATTCAAAAAGACACAGATAACCCAGTGTTCATTGCGGCACTCTTTACAATAGTTAGAACATAGAAGCAACCTAGATGTCCATCAACAGATGAATGGATAAAGAAGTTGTGGTACATATATACAGTGGAATATTACTCAGCCATAAAAAAGAACAAATTTGAGTCAGTTCTAGTGAGATGGATGAACCTAGAGCATGTTATACAGAGTAAAGTAAGTCAGAAAAACAAATATCATACATTAACACATATATATGAGATATAAAAGAATGGTATGGATGAACCTATTTGTAGGGCAGGATAGAGATGCAGACAAGGGGAAAGGACTGTGGACACAACAGGGGAAGAAGACTGTGGGACAAATTGAGAGAGAAGCCTTGAAACATACATTATCATATGTGAAATAGACAGCTAGTGGCGAGTTGTGTATAACACAGGAAGCTCAACCCAGTGCTCTGTGACAACCTAGAGGGGTCGGGTGCAGGGTTGGGGGGAGGTTCAAGAGGCAGGGGATATATGTATACTTATGGCGGAGAAGGCAGTGGCACCCCACTCCAGTACTCTTGCCTGGAAAATCCCATGGGTGGAGGAGCCTGGTAGGCTGCAGTCCATGAGGTCGCTACGAATTGGACACGACTTCACTTTCACTTTCACTTTTCACTTTCCTGCACTGGAGAAGGAAATGGCAACCCACTCCAGTGTTCTTGCCTGGAGAATCTCAGGGACAGGGGAGGCTGGTGGGCTGCCGTCTGTGGGGTTGCACAGAGTTGGACATGACTGAAGCGACTTAGCAGCAGCAGCAGCATGGCTGATCCACGTTGTATGGCAGAAACCAACACCGACACCGACACCGACATTGTAAAGCAATTATCTGCCAATTAAAAAAAAAAACAACAGGCTTCTAACAGGGCCTCACCCTCAGACCCACAAAGCAGAACTTTGGGAGTGGATTGTTTTTCAAGCTCTCCCAGTGTGTATTTAGGGCTGGGAATATAGGGAAAAGCAGCTTTATTCACATCCAGTCACTTGGGGTTCTTTTCAAATGCTGATGCTTGGTTCCTAGCCCCAGACATTCTGATGGAATTGATCCTGTGTGCCACCAGGGCATTAGGATTTTTTAAAAGGTGCCCCAGGTGGTTTCCTGTGCAGCCAAGTATGGGAACCACTGGCTTGGAAGGAGAGGTGGCTATAGGAGGGGGAATGTGGTGTGCCCCAGGTGAGGGGAAGGCTTGAGCAAAGCAGGAGAGCCTGGAGTGAACTCGGGGTGGCCAGGAAGGACTGAAGGACAGCGTGTTCCAGCTGACCTGGACCCTTCCTGCTGCCTCAGAAGCCCCGCAGGGCTACTGAGGGTCCTTGTGTGGCCCCAGGCCAGGCACAGTGAACTCACCCATGTCTGGGTGATGTGAGGTGGGGGGGAGCTCTGGGGGAATGTTTGTGGAAGCTGAGAGCACCCTGGATGAGGGGAGGCAGCCCTCTCTTTCCGTGGCCCCGCCCAGGTTGGAGCTGAGCTGGTTCCTTGGAAAAACGTCTTAGGCCAAGAGGGCCGGGGCGACACCCACGGACTGTGGGCTTGGGACTCGGCACCTGTCAGTGTGCCAGACACTGGGTCTGACTCTGCTTCCTTCAGGCTCTGTGAGCTGGGACTCTGTCTGAGTCTCGGAGAGGGCAGGGAAACCACCACGCCTCTCAACAGGTTATTGGGAGGATAGGTGATGTGTTTGAAGGGTATGAAGAAGCTGGCTGAAAAATAATGCATATGGTAAGTGCTCATAAAGTGGTGATTGCTGGGGACTTCCCTGGTGGTCCAGTGGTTAGGACTCTGCATTACCAATGCAGGGGGCAAGGATTTGGTCCCTGGTGTGGGAACTAAGACCCTCTATGCCTCAGGTGGAGCCAAAATAAATAAATAAAACAGCCTACTTACTTCCAAACTTTCTTTAAAAAAAATTGGTGGTAGTTGTTGATAGGAAAGGGGAAAGGTGGGATTTAGATGCAGTTGGGTAATTTAACAGTTCAAGTCTGTCGTAAGGATTCTGTTAGCTGTAGGATCCCCAATGACAGAGGACAGCATCATAATTGTTGCACCCATTTTACAGAAGAGGACACTGAGGTGATTGGTGAACATTGCAGAGCTAGAGAATGGGCAGAACTGGATTGGTACCCAGGCGGTTTGGCTCTCCCACCTGCCTCTCCTGCCGCCTTCCCTTCCATGGCCTGAGCCCCTCTTCTTGCTGGCCCTCACCCAGCCCTGTGTTCTCCACCTGCCTCACTCTCTCCCAAGCCTAGCTTCCCAGTCAGCTCTCCCAGGATGCTGGCTGTCCACACTGGTAGCATTGGGTGGGTCCACTCTGGTCCCTCGATGCTAACGATTTGGATAGTTGGCCTCTGCCTGTCTCAGTCCCACAGGCCCTGCTGCCATGCCCACGATCTCACTGGGAGCTCCTGTGCTCCCCTGCCCTGTGCTCTGCCAAGCCTACGCCTTCCTGGCCCAGGACGAGAAGAGGCCTGGTGACCTTCCGAGAGGGCGGGAAGGACCATCTCATGCTGGGGTCTTACACTTGGGAAGACCTGATTCATCCTTCAGAATCTGAAGGTGTTACTTTGAATTCCCCTCCAGCCTAGGATTTGACGGCCAGTTGTTCTTTGGGAGGGGATCCCAGGAAACTGGATGCGGAGGTAAGGCAGCCATCAAGGGTGTGATACCAAGCAGGTCACCCCCGTGAACAGCTGGAGCTTTACTCCCCTGGGGTCTCTGGGGACAGAAAGAAGCATGCCTGCCAGTCATCCCACTGGAGGTGTGAGGGAGCCGGGGTGTGTGTACACCAGCTCTCGTCAATCGTTTTTTTAAAAGTTGATCAATTTTAAGTTGTTTTTTGGCTGTACCATGTGACTTGTGGGCTCTTAGTTCCCCAACCAGGGATTGAACCTAGGCCCTGGCAGTGAAAGTGCCAAGTCTTAACCACTGGACCTGCCAGGGCATTCCCTCCTGCAGTCATTTAAAAAAATTGATTATTTAATATTTTTTTGGCTCCACTGTGTGGCTTGTGGAATCTTAATACTCCAACCAGGGATTGAACCTGGGCCCCAGCAAAGACAGTGCTGAGTCCTAACCTGCCAGGGGAGCCCCTCCTGTCAGTCATTGCTGGCTCTCCCTGGAGGATGTTAATTCTTCATTGCCTTCTCCAAATGGCAGAGAGGGCTTTTGTGGCCAGAGAGCCTCAGCAGAGCAGCAGATACTGGTAGTTGGAGATTGGGCTGTGTGTGTGTTAGATGCTTAGTCATGTCCGACTCTTTGCGACCCCATGGACTCTACTCTGCCAGGCTCCTCTAGTCCATGAGGATTCTCCAGGCAAGAATACTGGAGTGGGTTGCTATTTTCTTCTCCAAGAGATTGGGCTGGTGTGTCTCAAAATGGCAAAGGGTTTCTTTCTCAAATGCACAGCTGTGACAGTCCCCCTTAGCATGTTGTGAATCCTGGTGGGGCCGCTTTCCTAGCCGTGTGACCTTGGGCAGGTCATCTCTTACAGCCTCAGTTTCCTCATCTGTAAAATGGGAATCGTACTACTCACTCCCATCCCTTGATCCCCTCCTAAGCACAGCTGCCTTGCTCACAGTTTCCTGGGGAAGGCAGGGGAAGTGGTCTGCAGGAAGCACAGGAAAGTGGCCTGCGACCTGCCCCCTACCTGAGCGAGACAGGGGTCACTGAGCGGGCGTCTCTGCAGCTGTCAAGGCCTGTGGGAGGGCAGTGCCTGCCTCCCTCCTCTTCTCCTGGCCCCTCCTTGGGAGCCTGTAGAACAGGGTTTGGGGATTAAAGCTGTAAATAAGGCAGATGTGGCATCTGTCTTCTTGACAGCTCTGCCAGCAAGGTGATGGCTGAGCGGAGGAAGGTCTGGTTTATGAGGAGATAGAAGAATTTACTGCCTGCTGCTCCTAGGGGCTGGGAGCTGTGAGAGGGAGGGCGGCCGTGTGGCCACTGGGGATGTGTGGGGAGATGCCAATCACCCAGCCTGTGTTAGCAGCAGTAACAATAGTAACAGCTGATATTTATATAGTGTGTATTACATGTCAATTTCTGCTCTGATATTTTGCATTTACTCTTCACAGCAACCCATTTTACAGATGAGAAAAGTGAAAGTGTATCTGCTCAGTCCTGTCTGCCTCTGTGACCCCATGGATTATAGCCCGCCAGGGTTCTCTTCCCTGGAATTCTCTAGGCAAGAATACTGGAGTAGATTGCCATTCCCTTCTCCAAGGGATCTTTCCAAGGACCTGGGCCTCCCACATCACAGACAGATTCTTCACCATTTGAGCCACAGTGGAAGCAAAGGAAAACTGAGATGCAGAGAGGCTAAAGATTTCCCAAGATCATTCAGGAGTAAATAGCAGAGCTGGGATTTGAACCCTGGCCATCTGGCTCCAGGGATGTCCTGCCTCAGGCCAGCTGATGTCCCATCCCCAGGGCCCTCCTGGCTATTTCAGCCTGGCTTTGACAGTTTTTTTCACCTCTACATTCCTAAGGAAACTGGGGAGAGGAGGAAGACCCACATTGGGGATTACCTACTATGCGCCAGGCTGTGCTATGCATTAGGGGAGCTCATGTTTGCTCAAGCATCAGCCATTTGGTGGCCAGAGGGGTCCTGAGCCCTTCCCCTCTGTGCTGTCGCTCACTTGTTCAACTGGCATTTTCTCAGGCTGGCTGTGTCCCCAGCCTTGTGCTGGGCTCTGGGAGGGGAACAGACCTGCCCCGTGGAGCGCCCCCTGCAGGTGGGAGACTGTATGGCCTTGCGGATAATGTACACGATGGTGTCCCAGTAGTCCGAGCCAAGGGCCTTCGGAGGGCTTAATCCTGAGACAGGAGAAGACAGATCCAAGAGGCCTCCTCCTAGAGAGAAACTGAGAGTGCTGGGAGACCAGGGATGTAGTGTTTTTAAATCAGGAGGTCTGAAGTCCTCACTGAGAAGGTGACTGGGAAAGAATTTGCCAGGCAGAAAGTACAGCATGTGCAAAGGCCTTGAGGTAGGCTCAGGCCTGACAGATTGAGGGAGCAGTGAGGAGGCCCACGTGGCCAAAGCAGAGGGCAACAGGTAGCAGCTGAGGTCCGAGGGTAGGGTGGGGTGACACTGTGTGTGGGGGGCCTGGTTGGCCATTAGTAAGGTTTTAGTCATTATTAACACAGAATGAGACAAAGCCATGGCAGGGTTTGAAAAAGGATTAGCGTGATAAGACTTATGTAATAGTGGGCTCATTCTGGTTGCCTTCTGGAGCAGAGCCAGAGATGAGTTCGGGGCTGTAGGCTGGGGTGGGAGGTGGAGGGAACCTGGAGCAGGTGGTGGCCATGGAGATGGTGAGGAGTCTGATTCTTTATCAGTTTTGCAGTGTGGCTGCAGAGTTTGCTAAAGGATTTGCTGTGAGAGAAAGATGACAGAAAATCAAGGAGGACTCCGAGGTTCTTGGCTGTACTTTGAGTTGGGAGGGGAGCATGGAGAGTCAGGCTGAGTCACGGGGAGATTCCTTGGAGAGATGGGTGTAAAACCCAGGCTGAAGTTGGTCAGGAGGAAAACGGAGGAGAGAAATTAACGACAAGTGAGTAAGGACTGCTCTTCTGAGAAGTTTTGTTGTAAAAAGAGAGAGGAGATGCTAGCTGGGGAAAAAGTGGGGTCAAGAGAGGGTTTTGTTTGTTTAAATGGGAGAAATTAGAGCATATTTGTATGTTTCCAGCAAAGATCCAGCAGAGGAAAATCTAGAAGCTGCTGGTGGGAGAAGGAGCGTGGCTGGGTGATGGAGGAGAAGGGGCATCCATGCAAGGGGCTGGGGGTGGCTGTGGCCCCTAGCTCCTGGGCTGGGGGTGGATGCTGGGGTCTCAGAACCAGTAAGGGGCAGAGAAGGACCTTCCCTGGGAGCTAGCCTGTCCAGGTGCCAAGTGTGGACTCTGCTACACATGCCACTCTATTCTAATGGTCCCTGGAGCTACCGTCATTTCAGACAAGCCAACTAAAGCCCAGAGATACTATGCACCTCAGCCCATTAGAGGCTCTATTGGGGTGGGGAGGGGGACAGTGTTTCAAGCTGCTCCCATCTGGCCGGACATCCACATCCTGTTTCTCGAACTTGGATCTGTGGACATCTGGGGATACATTCTTTGTTTGTTTGCTTTTATTTATTCGTTTGCTTTTAAAAAGTCATTTCTTTGGTGGTGCCGGCTCTTAGATGTGGTAGGTGAGGTCCTTAAGTTGCAGCACGTGGGATCCAGTTCCCTGACCCGGGATCGAACCTGGGTCCCCTTCATTGGGAGCTTGAAGTCTTAACCACTGGACCACCAGGGAAGATCCTGGAGATACATTCTTTGTTCTGTTTGCTTTTTAAAAATCATTTACTTGACGATGCCAGGTCTTAGCTGTGGCATGTGGGGTCCTGTAGTTGCAGCATGTGGGTCTAGTTCCCTGACCCGGGATTGAACCTCCCTCCACTGGGAGCTCAGAGTCTTAACCACTGGACCACCAGGGAAGACCCTGAGGGTACATTCTTGAGGTCAGACTCTCAGGGACCCAGGAGTTCCTTGACGATTCCTGAACTTTGCATTTTCATTCAATGGCCATCCAGAAGTGGTCTTTACTGATTGTGAAGACAGCTTCTCTGTTCCTGTGATTATTTGCGTTGGAAGCCACTGTTACCACCAGGATTTCAGCTTCTGATGTGTTTTCACCCTGGGATCTTCCTGGGACAGAGCCACCTTCCCTCAGAAGGGGACTGGGGCTGGCTCAAGATTGGGGAGCCCTGGGCTGTACCACCCATGAGAGCCCAAAGGGGAGCACCTGGGAGGGAGGCAGGAGCTCCCCCCTCCCCCTTCACCTCCCTGCCCCAAAGGTGCTGATCATTAAGGGCCCGTAAGGCACTGGGGCTAGCTCAGAGTTCCCCGGGGATGAGAACTGACACAGAGCTGAGGCCAAGTTTGGGAGAACAGACCTGGGCTGTAGAGGGGACCAGGCTGAGTTGTTTAGAGGTCCCCTAACCAGAAAGTCCCTTTGACAGCAAGGAAATCAAACCAGTTAATCTTAAGGGAGATCAGCCTTGAATATTCACTGGAAGGACTGATGCTAGAACTGAAATTCCAGTATCTTGGTCATCTGATCCCAATAGAGAACTCATTGGTAAAACCCCTGATGCTGGGAAAGATTGAGAACAGAAGGAGAGGAGGTTGTTGGGATGAGATTGCTGGACAGCATCACTGATGTAATGAGCATGAACTTGGGCCTGGGAGATGCTGAGGGACAGGGAGGCCTTGCATGCTGCAGTCCATGGGGTTGCAAAGAGTTGGACACGATCGGGCAACTGAACAACAGCAACAACCAGGAAAGCAGGTGGCTTGATGGAGGCTGAAAATTCAAGGGAGGGGCTGGCAGACATGGTGGGGTGGGTGGGGCTGAAGAACAAGTGTGCTACCGCAGATGAGGACAGTGAGCCCGCTATGTGACTTGTGGGTGCCGAGCAGGCCCAGGTGGTAGAGCAGGACATGGGGGTGGAACTTGGGGACCCTAAGTAAAGCCTGTGTGTTCCAGGGAGGTAGAGTCAGGAAAGAAGGGGAGTGGCCAGAAAGGACAGGTGTCAGCTTCCTCCCCTACCCCTGTATCAGTGGATAGGCTGACCTGGGCCCTCTCCGTGGGGTGGGCACCCCATGCTCATCTCATGAGGGGGCGGGGAGAATCAGCATATGCCAGGCTGCATGCAGAGGGGCAGCCGGCTGGGTGGAGGCCCCGGGCAGTGGGGAGTTATCCCTTGGGGGAGTGTTAGGAGAGGAGAAGGGAAGCTTAGAACAGTATATACATGGTATGAGGTTGTGTGTCTTATTGATACATCTGTGCCTCCTTGAATCCTATCAGCGGCCCCACAAAGTAAGCAAGATTACTCTGGATTCTCATCTAGGGATGTAAGCGTTGCTTAACCCAGTCATAGGGCTGGTCCAGGGCAGAGCCAGTCACCAGCTCTCCCTTGGGGGATCCTGGGACCCTCCTATCCTGCTCCCTGGAAGTTTGCCTGACAGATGAAAACTGGTGTGGATGTTGGCCTGTCTGTACGTAGATGCCAGTGTACAGATCTGTAGATACGTGCCGCATGTTCACATACCTATGTCAGTTACCCATGTGGACTTGAACCCGGGGGTGCGGACCCTGAGGTGTCCCCTTGGCGGCCCCCAGCACCACTTTGCCAGTGGGATGAGCACCCTGGGAGCAGCCCTCGGCCTTCAGCTGGCAGGGGTGGAGCTGTGTACTCCCTCAGATGGGCCGCCCTGAGGCCTAGGCCCTGCCGCTCTCTGGAGGCCCCGTGGGCGAGCTTCACACCTGGCACTGGTGCCCTCCCTTCATGCCCTCGTCTCACTTCCTTACCCCTGACTCGTGCTTTCAGCCTCACCTCCAGATAAAATGCTTGTGGCCGCATCCTTGTTGGGACCTGCTGTGGGGCTTCTCCATCGGCAGTGAATCTGCATAACCACACACCTGCAGAGGTGCTCTGCTAACCGTGCAGCTGTCTACAGAGCATGTGTTTATGTGGCCAGTTCTGTTTCTGTCCGTTTGGATGTGGATATGTGTATAGAGATGTGTATAAATGCAGGCACATTTGTGTTGTGACTCTACATGTGCAGATGTGAAAATGTGTGAGTGCATATGTGGTTGATTTGCCATACATTTGTGTGAGGAAGTGTGTGTGTGTGTGTGTGTGTGTAGAGCAGGACATGGGGGTGGAACTTGGGGACCCTAAGTAAAGCCTGTGTGTTCCAGGGAGGTAGAGTCAGGAAAGAAGGGGAGTGGCCAGAAAGGACAGGTGTCAGCTTCCTCCCCTACCCCTGTATCAGTGGACAGGCTGACCTGGGCCCTCTCCGTGGGGTGGGCACCCCATGCTCATCTCGTGAGGGGGCGGGGAGAATCAGCATATGCCAGGCTGCATGCAGAGGGGCAGCCGGCTGGGTGGAGGCCCCGGGCAGTGGGGAGTTATCCCTTGGGGGAGTGTTAGGAGAGGAGAAGGGAAGCTTAGAACAGTATATACATGGTATGAGGTTGTGTGTCTTATTGATACATCTGTGCCTCCTTGAATCCTATCAGCGGCCCCACAAAGTAAGCAAGATTACTCTGGATTCTCATCTAGGGATGTAAGCGTTGCTTAACCCAGTCATAGGGCTGGTCCAGGGCAGAGCCAGTCACCAGCTCTCCCTTGGGGGATCCTGGGACCCTCCTATCCTGCTCCCTGGAAGTTTGCCTGACAGATGAAAACTGGTGTGGATGTTGGCCTGTCTGTACGTAGATGCCAGTGTACAGATCTGTAGATACGTGCCGCATGTTCACATACCTATGTCAGTTACCCATGTGGACTTGAACTCGGGGGTGCGGACCCTGAGGTGTCCCCTTGGCGGCCCCCAGCACCACTTTGCCAGTGGGATGAGCACCCTGGGAGCAGCCCTCGGCCTTCAGCTGGCAGGGGTGGAGCTGTGTACTCCCTCAGATGGGCCGCCCTGAGGCCTAGGCCCTGCCGCTCTCTGGAGGCCCCGTGGGCGAGCTTCACACCTGGCACTGGTGCCCTCCCTTCATGCCCTCGTCTCACTTCCTTACCCCTGACTCGTGCTTTCAGCCTCACCTCCAGATAAAATGCTTGTGGCCGCATCCTTGTTGGGACCTGCTGTGGGGCTTCTCCATCGGCAGTGAATCTGCATAACCACACACCTGCAGAGGTGCTCTGCTAACCGTGCAGCTGTCTACAGAGCATGTGTTTATGTGGCCAGTTCTGTTTCTGTCCGTTTGGATGTGGATATGTGTATAGAGATGTGTATAAATGCAGGCACATTTGTGTTGTGACTCTACATGTGCAGATGTGAAAATGTGTGAGTGCATATGTGGTTGATTTGCCATACATTTGTGTGAGGAAGTGTGTGTGTGTGTGTGTGTGTGTGTACGTGAGCCTAGACCTCAGGAGGAATGTGGCTGGGTGGGGTGAGTTTTGAGGAGGTGACGGGGGAGACCAGGAGGAGCTATGGTTATTTCAACCTTGAAAACTCATTTCAATTACAATTTACAACCTGCAGACAAAGGCTGCAGTCGCCGTAGTAACCGCAGCTGCAGGGGTTTTGACGTGGGGAGAATCCTTTCGCTGACGGTTCTGGGGCTGGCTGTCACCCATGGCCGAGCCAAGGCTCACTGTGCCTCAGGACACAATTAGGACATCTTCAAACTGTCGCTGCTGCAGTTGCTGCCGTGTGTACGGAATTGATCTCCAGGAGCTCTCAGAAATCTGTCTTGCTTCCTCCCAGAGCTGCGATTCCCCCACCTCGGCCTGGGGGTCCCTCCCCACTCCCCCCACAAGAGCTTCCCTCCATAGCACCCTGCCTCCTCTAGCCCTGCAGACAGGGATGCTTGGCTCCTGCTTAGGCCTGGTCAGACGCCCCAGAGAAGGGGAAGGAGGCAAATCAGGATGGATGGAGGGAGAAGAAGGAGGGGACAGTTCAGGGTGGCAGACACTCTTTGGAAGCCAGAGAGATCTAGGTTCAAGTCCCAGTCACTCACTGGCCAGGCCAGCCCCAGGTGTGTAGGAACACCTGCCTGTGGTCAGGATTCCCACAAGCCTCGGTATTGCCCTTGACTACCTGCAAACCTCCTCTGTGAGGGCGGCCGGTCTGGCCTGCCTCTCAGGCTCAGGGCAGAGGAAGCATCGGGCACACTGCAGGGTTATTTGCTGGAGTCAAGGGTGTACAGAGAGCCTCACTGGTTACGGGTGCAGCTTCCAACATTCAGGACAGCGTGTCTTGACCTTGTTAAACTTGTGTTTGTGACCCCTGCCCCCTGCCCCAAAGGGAGCACACTTAGGGTCTGTCATTATTGCTTCTTGTGGGGCTCCGGGGAGGAGCCTTGTGTGTGTGAGATGGAGTGTGTGTAGGGGGCAGACTCAAGGCCTGCCACTCCCGTACAAATAAAGACCCTTTACAGGGCGCCTCACTGCCCTGTTGTCTCATTTGTCCTTGGGGGCAGACTTGAGACAAAAGTCAACCGTGTGAAAGTGTGTTGGGGAATCTCCAGAAATCGATGGCTGGCCCTGTGGTAACTCTGGGGGTGGGGGTGGGGTGGATCCCGAGGGGCTGTGCTCTAGGGCCGCTGACAGCCCACAGGACCCCGGAGCCAGGCAGAGGTGGGCCCCCCTGGTGAGGGCTCCTGTGAGGTCATCTGCACTCCATGTGTGACCCCAGTGAGAGCATGTGGTCCCGGACCTGCATGGCCCAGGGATGCATGCTTCAGCTGGACTGCTAAGGGGGACCCTTGGGAATCCGGAAGCGGAGAGGCAGAGGGCAGTTCTGCCAGAGGGCAGCTCCACCAGGGTGTGTATCCTTGGCCTGGGGAGAGCCTTGCCCCTTCTCTGCAGCGGCCTGCTCCATCCCGGTTAATAATTCAGTCTCTCATCCGTATGAAATGAGGGCGTGATGGGAGCTCTAGGGGCGTGGAATGGCTGGATGCAGACAGAGGACAGGACCTGGGGGCTGGGGGTGAGGGAAGGGCCCACAGCTGGGGCTTTCCACACAACCCTATCCCAGCCTCTTCTGTCACCCTCTGGGAGCAAGATTGTCCCTTGAGCTTCTCTCCTGGCTACTGGAACCTGTGATCAGAAGCCTTGAACAAGAGGGCAGGCTGCTGAGGCCGGAGAACCTGCCTCTCCTGTCCATTCACCTGTTGCTCCATGGCCGAGAGACAGCTTTGCCTGTTGGCACAACTCTGCCTTCCCCAGAGCTCCGAGGCGGGCAGGGCTTAGACCCCTCTGTGCCCACGTGTTTAACATGCTTCTGCAGCGCTTGGCAAACACTGGGCCTCTCTATGACCTGCTGCAAATGTAGACCCGTTTATCCTCATGGGGGCCCTATCCTGATCCTATGAGCTAAGCACCATCAGCATCCTCATCTTGCAGTCTAGGAAACTGAAGCCCACCAGGTGAGGTGGCAGGTCAAAGGTCATAGCCTGATGATGTGTTCAAGCTGGGGTTCCTGCCCAGACAGTCTGGTGCAAAGGCAGTGCAGCGGGTAGCCAAGGGCTCAGCCTTGAAGACCACTCTGTCTCCAGCCCACGCTGGAGGCCACGCTGCAGAAGCTGTGGTATGTCTGGACCCAACAGTTCCCCCAGAGCCAACTGGGAATCTTCCTCTAAACTGTCCATTCTGGGTGCTGGGGGCCTCTGATCTGTGCCCCGAGGTTAGGGTACTGGAGTCAGGCTCTGACCTTGGTCACAGTCTCTTGGTGGCCAACATAGGAATAGGAGACGTGCCCTGGGCAGCAGGGCTCAGTGGCCATGAATTAGCTAAAAGTAGAGGAACTTAGGGGTGACCTGTGGATCCCTGAGGCCTCAATCTGGCTTCCATGTGACACCCGTTGAAGTCCCAGACCCGTGGCCCCTTGGGGTGCCACTCACCCTGCTGGCTGCTGGGGAATTACCTCTGTAAGATGTGGCCCTGGCCCTCTGGCAGGGAGGCATGGGTGTGTGTTTGTGTGTTTAAGGGTTAATTTCATCATCCTGGTGGTGAGGGAGGAGCTGCCAGGCAGGCTGTGTGTGGGGCTGTGGGCTTGGGAGGGAAAGCTGGGGTCCCTAGCAGTCTGCCCATCCTCCCCTTCCTCTCCTCTGCTGTTCCCTGTCCTCAACTCAGAGCTCCTGCCCCTCCGCCACTTTCCTGCCCTCCCCACTGCGATCCACCTCTTACAGTCACTCAGGTGTACAAGCTGGGGGCCAGAGCACCTGTCAGATCCAGCTCTGTGTGGTCCTGGGAAGCTGGGGAGCTTTTCTGTGGCGCAGTGTTTTCACCTCTGTAGAAATGAATGGGGATCATTACCTCATAGCATTGCTGTGATTATCTGATGACTTCCATACATAAAGAGCTTAAAACAGCACCTGACACAGAGTAGAGGCTCCTTAGAAGTTAGCAGCCCGTATTCTCCATCATCATTATGACCCAGGCCTGGGGCTCCTCCTCCTCCAGAAAGTCTTGCTGGCCTGCTCTAGCCCCGCAGCCTCTGTAGGCCAGCTTAGAAGCCCTGTCTTCTGAGCACTTAAGCACCATAATAATGTGGCTTGGTCAGCTCCTCTGTGCCACGGGTTTTCTGTAACTCATCTCATATACAGCACTTCTGTGGGGCAAGATGATGATCTTTTTACTGACAAGACATCGAGACCTCAGGTAGCCAGAGAATGTGTACAGGACCCGGAGCAGAGTGCTGGGTGTGTCCAGCGCCCAGGGGGTGAGGACAGGAGGCCTGGTGCCTTAGGGAGCCACTGCTGTTTGAAGTGAGAAGGCAGTGTGGTGGGTTCCCCATTTTGCAAAGCTCACTCACCCTGGCTAAGGAGTGGGAAGGGGGTCACTGACAAGGGGGAGGAGTGGGGG
>SJYC01137416.1:0-21117 GCA_006408675.1 Madoqua kirkii
GGACGCCTGTGGCCCTTCTTCTACGGTGGCCCTGGGGGTTCTGAGGGGCTGGGGGTTCTGAAACGCAGACCCTGAGGCTGGCAGTAAGCGCCCTGAGGCCCGAGAGCAGGCCTGGCTCCTGGCCAACCTGCACACTTGAGCCAAAGCCACTGCCACTCGGGAGCAGCTCGCATTGCAGGTCGGGTCTGGATCTCCCCTCCTGGGGGCCTGCAGGAGGTCCCCCACTGTGGACAAGTGCAGGCAGAGGCCCCCGGGCTTCACAGCGCCCAGTGAGCCCATGGAGCCAGCAGTGGAGGCCGCCCACACCCCAGGAAGCTGGCAGCTTGAGAAATTACCCTCAACAGTCCCAGGAGGCCCCTTCCCTCACCTCCCTGGGGAGTAAGGCATGCAGCTGGGAGGCTGCCGGCAGGGTGGTCTGGGCCCTGACTCTGCCTTCCTGTAACTCCCTCGGCTGGCACCCCGCGCACGGCTCCCTGCGTGTTCCTGTCCTCCTGGCCCCAGCCCTTCCACCACCCAGCCCTCTCTCAGCACCCCAGGCCACCCTACCTGCCTCTGATTTCTCCCTTTGTAAGAGGCGCCCCTCAGTACTGATTGTGAAGAAGAGCCTCTGAAATGATCTCCTCTGAGGCCCAGAAAGGGACAAGGACCTGCCCCGGGTCACAGAGCAGGCTGGCCCACACCAGTGTGTGGCTGTGACACCCAGGTCTGCCCCTGATGGCATCGACGTGGGATTCGCCCCCTCCTCCTCTGGGCTTCTGCGTGAGGCGAGAGTGGGCACATGAGTGCTGAAGTCCCTCTAGCTCAGAACACCGGGCTTCTTAGCGGCTCAGGCAACCTGGGTGTGGATCTGTGCTGTGTCACATCTGACTTATAAATGGTCCCAGTGAAAGCTGCAGGCCTGACTGCTGGATGCCGGGTGCATGTGTGTGTGTGTATGTTTGTGTGTGTGCACGCACACATGTGTGGATGGGGTGGAGTGGAGTAAGGCTACTGTGGGGAGTTGTGTTATGGGTATACGGGTATAGAAGTGTGTGTGTACAGTGTGTGTGTGTGTGTGTGTGCACTTCTCTACCTGTAACACAGCTCCCCACAGTACCCTGCCTTTTTGTGCACACTGAGCAGTGGATGGCAGTGTGTGCATGTGTGTGTGTATGCTCACAGGTTGAGTGGGGATGGGCAGGTGTATGTACTGAGGGTTTGTGGCTGTACGAACATGTCTGAGTGTGCAGATAAAGTGTGCATAGTCAATGGTATGTATGCAGATGTGTGTTTAGGTGTGTATACAGATTATGTGAGTGCATTGTGTGTGTACACAGGTGTGTACTCAGGTACATGAAGGAGTGTGTGTGTGTGAGAGCCCAGGTGTATCTGAGTTAGGAATGTGTGGCTGTGAGTTCAGGTGTGTGAATGAATGTGGCGTCGTTTGGGGACATGGGTGTGGATCTATGAGCGTGTGTGTGTATCTAGTAGTGTGTACACTCACAGATGCTTGGCTGCACCCGTCTCCCAGGCTGGTGTCACTCTGGTGAGCAGGCAGCCGGATTTCCAGGGCTCACCTCCACAGCCATGTGCCATCACCCTGAGCAGACTGGGGTGCGGTCTCTCCACCCAGTGGGATTACTGCTCCAGCAGGTCGAGGTGGGCCTCAGAGGCCAGCCAGGTTGTGGGGAAGTTCATTTGTATGGTTCATAGATTCTGACGATCTCAGGACCCACCAGGGTCCAAAGTGGGAGGAACTCCTCAGAGCCTCCCACTGTGCTGAGGGCAAAACCAGGAAATTTGCCGTCCACCTCCACAGCAGCTCCTGTCCACGCCCTTTGCCCCACCCCTGGTGACCTCTGTCGTTCCCCATCAAACCCGGCTTTGACAGCCTCGTTCACTCAGGGAGGGGGACCTGGGAGGCTGGTGCAGGGTTCCTTGCAGAGGATCGAGAGGAGCAAGGGCCTGACCAAAGTCAAAGAGGGCAGCAGGAAGAGGGGCAGCTCAGGCTGGGGGATGGGCGGAGGGGAGGGCAGGGGCCAGCACATCCTGGAAGCCTGCCTTGGAGACTTGTACCAGTGCTGGGCCCCAGCCCTGCAGGCTAGAGGTTCAGAGGACCACTGTTTCTCTGATAGGGTTAACATGCTACCGCCTCCTGGTGACCATGTGTACCTTCACCTGGGGGCTCCCAATCGGTGCTGGAGCCAGTGGTGGGGTGCCAACCCCACTTCTGTGCACAGGGCCAGCCACTCCCAGCCTTGGGACAGCTAGAGGAGCCCCCAGGAGAAGGACTCCAACAGATTGGGGGCAGTTTTGTTCAGGTTTGGTCTTTTTCTGCCCCTCCTTGTATTTTGTGTGCTGAAAGGCTCCTAAGCTGAAAACATGAGGCTTGTGTGCAGGGCTGGCTCCATAGTTCTCAGGGCCTAGTGCCAAATGAGAATGAACACCCCTTATTCAGAAATTACTCAGAACTCAAGACGTTAAACCAAGTGCGCATGCCCATGGAACAAGCTCTGCCTGTGTTGGTGGAGGGGGCCCAGCGTCCCTCAGTGGGTCAGGGTGGAGTGGAGTCTGGAACCCAGTCCCTGAACCCTGGCACAGGACTGTGTCAACTGCAGGCCTCACTCTGCCCAGAGAGGGGTCCTTGAGCCCTGTCCCACCAACCTCATTTTGGCCCAACCATACCTCCTCCCATCACCAAGGTGGGGGCAAATGACCTAAGATGAATCTATTCTGGAAATACACGCAAGAATCCCCAGTGTGAAAGAAGAGACACCCCTGCCCTCAGGGACCCCCAAATCTAATGACAGACGCATGCCTTGTCCCCAGGGAGCTCCCAGTCAATGATGAAGACCGAGATAGAATGCCTGTTCTTGTTAAATTCAGACCTCCACTATCTTCCCCAAGGGTCTGTTATGATATTCTGGAGCCTGGACCCCTTCACCCTTTCCACCTTGGGGCCCCAATGCCATCTCAGGGGTGGGCGAGGTGGCTGACCCCCTCCACTGGCTTGTCATGACCTTTCCCATCTGCATGCTGGGGGGTAGTGCTGTTCCCATGGGTGAGAGTGTGGTTTGTGTGTGAGGACAAAGGCGTGTGTGCTCATTCTTATTTTCCTGGGTCTATGACATTTTCTGGATGGTAGCCTCTCCATACTCCCAGCCTCCTCCTCCACACCCCCTTTCAGTGCCCATAAGTTTCATGTGACCACATATTCTGTGCTTGGGTATCCTCGTGGTTTGGGTGAGGTAGGTGCTATCATCCCATTGTGCTGATGAGAAAATTGAGAGCTGGAGAGGAAATGAGACTTCCCCAGTGTCACACAGCTCTCTCCTCTCAGACCCTCCAGCTTCTCCAGCCCCCTTCCAAAGGCAAGAAACCCACGGAAGGGTGGCTGAGATGAAGCCTTCAGATTCAGGTCATGAGGTATTTATGGAGAGGGGCAGGGGATGGGGAGAATATGAGAACAGGAGAACCTGGCCCCTCCCTTCAGGAGACTTTCCAAGGAGGCCAGGGCCCCTGTGACCTCAGGACTCAAGTCTAGACCCGGGTCCCCCCCGGGTGGGCTGGGTGCAAAGAGTGAAGGCTGTCTTGGGGGGTTGGCTAGGGTCTGGGAGTCAGGGAGAGCTTCCTGGAGGAGGCGGTACATTAACCAGGCCCCAGGGGAGGGATCCCAGGCTCAGAAACAGCAGATCTAGGAGGCAGAGAGCATTTTCTGCTTTCCCATACCTAGACCTGGGGGCCACAGGCTGGGCTTCCCCTGGCCCCACCCTGGCTGAGGAGGCCAGAGAGGCAGCTGAGACCTGGAGGCCCAGGAGGGAAGGAGGAATTGGGGAGGGGAATCCCAGGCTGGGGCAGTGGGAATTGTCGGGCCCTGCCTGGAAGGCCCCACTATTGAAGAATGGATTACCCGACACCCAGATTAATGGGCTTTCATTTTGCTAAACATCTGTCACTGTTAGTGCTGGCGAGTGAGCGTGAAATGAGCTTTGACTGGGCTGCCATCAGTGGATCACGACGGGTGCCATGGCTCCTGTGCCAGCTGCCTGCTCTGTACAGAGTTGCATGGGGGGACAGTCACTGAATGGGGGTCCTGGCCACAGCGCTGTGCAATGGCCTCTGGGAGCTACTATAAGGCACCTCCTGATGTTCACCTCTCTCCCAGCCCTGTGCAGGGGGCTGCTTCAGGGGAGGGTCAGCTGTCCCCTGAGAGCCCTGCCCCTGGGCCTCCCCCAAATAGCACATAACAGTGGTGAACACTTGTGTGCACCGACCACATACCAGATATTTTACATGCCTTTGCCATTTATTAACTCAGTTCAAACTCACAACAACCCTATGAGGTAAGGACTAGAACTCTCATGCCCGAGGAAACTGAGGCCCAAAGGATGTGGCTTGTCCAAGATCACGTAGTGACAGTGGTGGAGCAGGCTGAATCCAGGCTCAATACCATGGCTCCCTTCCGCCCGAAACCAGCAAGACACAGGGCGGGGTCCCTAGGTGTGTCTTTCTGAGGGGTGGGCTTCAGACAGGGCTCCCCGCGAGCCCGGGGCAGAGCGCGCTCTGACACCGCCCCCGGCCCGCCCCCAGCTGTACATCCAGACGACGACGCTGACGGTCTCGGTGAGTCTGAGCGCCTCGGTGTCCCTGGGGATGCTCTACATGCCCAAGGTCTACATCATCCTCTTCCATCCGGAGCAGAACGTGCCCAAGCGCAAGCGCAGCCTCAAAGCCGTCGTCACCGCCGCCACCATGTCCAACAAGTTCACGCAGAAAGGCAGCTTCCGGCCCAACGGCGAGGCCAAGTCCGAGCTCTGCGAGAACCTGGAAGCCCCGGGTGAGTGGCCGGCCCCGCCCCTCTCCCGCTGGACCAGCCCAGGCCCCGCCCTCTTCCTGGAGCAGGTACCCGTTTCCCTTCTCCCAACCAAGTATGGTCCAGTGGGGTCACAGGGAGATCCCTGAGACCAACGTGCAGAGTTCCCACCCACTGGAGAGCCTTGAGGCACCAGCTTAGCCCATTCTGCCTCGCCCCGTCCTGGGAAGGGGACTCTTGCCTCTCCCTTCTGGGGAATTATGCCCACCTAGGAAGAGTCTGTAGGGGGCCTGGTTAGGCAGCGTGACCTGAGACTGGGATTTCTCCACCTTGGCGTCCACATCTGGGCCTGTGCCCTTTCAGTATCCCTGGGGAGGAGGGCGCTGTCTGGAAGCAGTTGAAAGCCCTCAGCTTGGCTTTGTCCAGCGGCCCCAAGGCAGGGTCTTGAGAGAGAGGGACTCAGGACACCGGTCCTGGGATGGGTAAGTGAAGCCTGGGGTGGGGAGCAGGCCCTGCAGAGTGGTTGGTAGGGGGATGTCCAAGGAGAGACAGGTAGGGCATGGGAGGGACAGGTTGGGTGACCATTTCTTGAACCCCAACTGTGGGCCACACCTGCCAGGAACCAGTTTTCATCTTACAGCAACCTTGAAAGCAGTGGTTTTTAATTATTTGAGGCTACAGATGAGGAAGGGCTCCCCGGGACCACATGGCAGCAGGTGATGTCCCGCTACCTCTAAGTAGACACCAAGGCCTCTGACCTGTGGGCTACAACTGTATGGGCCTCGCTTCCGACTGCTCCCGGCTAGACAGGGTGGAGGGGAACTTGTGTTTCCACCGCAGACCTGGACTCCCTCCCTGGACCCCCTGTAAATGTCCGAATGGTTAAAATAGCAGCCCCTCCTGCCTCCCCGCTTTCTGGGAGTCTTGGGGGCCTTCTGTTGGTGGCGGCAGAGATAAAGAGACCCTTTCCCAGGAGAGTTTCAGATCTGGTGGCCCCTTGGGTCAGCACTCTGCTTCCTTCCTCTAGTCCTGGGGGAAAGGCCGCAAGTGGACACTGTTGGGAACAGCAGAAGGGAGATTGGCGAGCACAGGCTCCAGAGGGGGCCCCCTTTGTCACCAGCTAAGAGATCAGGAGAAACAAAAGACCTCCCTAGCAAGTGTTTGGGCTGGGATAGCCCCTGCTACAGCCTCCCTGCCCTGGGGCTCTGGCTGAAGCATCTTATCAGTCATTCCTACCTGTAGAAAAAGTTATCAGCCATAGAAAGGAGGAAAGTTCCTCCCCACCTCCGAACAGGACCTTTCACTTCCCAGAGATCTCTCCCTTTGAGTGGTCTCCATAGCAGTCCTGTGAGGCCTGGATTGGGCTGGATCCCCAGCAGAGGTCCAGGGAGGGTGAGTGATTCTCCTGAGGTCACAGAGCAAGGTCATGACTAGCTGGCCACACTGTGTCTTTCTCTTGACTCTGACTCTGTCCGGTCTCCCTGTCTGTGCAGAGTACCTGGCTTCCAGCACGCCCCTCCTGATAACTCTTGGCCACACCTTCCACCAAATGACATTTTATTCTCTACGGTTATACTCCAGGGCACCAACTTGCCTGTACCTGTGCACAGCCTGGGGCTCCCTTCAGATGCCACGTGGACCCTCCGCCTGTGATGGGAGGGGCGATGTCCTCATGGGCCTTCCCGCCTCTGGTCTTCCGTGTCCACTCAGATGTGCAGAAACCCCCAGGGCAGCCCCTAACTAGGTCCTTCTGTCCTGAGCAGGGACCCCTCACTGCTTCCCACCTCACACTCCTGACTTCCTTTTCTTCCTTCCCAAGGAGACTCACCCTTCTTGGGTCCCATTCCCCCAGGCCCCACTTTGCTTCAGGGCTCATGAGAGCAAGTAGGTATCAGCCTGCTCAGGCCCCGGAGTCTAACAGGAGAGAGCACCCTGACCCCGGAGGGTGGCGTGCATACGCTGTGACGGGCCAGAGGGAACCCCAGGGGTGGGACTGATGGCACCTCATTGACACTGTTGCCTCTGTCTCTACTCAGACTGGCACCTGGGGACTGGGGACAAGGAGGGGTCCCTGTGCGGGCCTGGCAAGGGACACTCAGCTTTTCCAGCTTCCTGCTTCCCTAGAGGGCAGGGTGAAAGCTGGTCCTCCCCACTGCCCACCACACGGAGGACTGGAGGCCGGCTCCCTCGCCCCCGCCTTCTCAGCTCAGGGACAACAGCGGCCGTGGAGGCGCTGGGCGGGAGCCCGGTGATTAATTCTGGGAACAGCCAGATCGTGGGGGTGTGAGCCAGAGGAGTGGGGAGGTGTCATTCCGTAGAGCAGGGACATTTTTCACTCTGTCACTAGCAGGCCACGTATCTTTAAACAAACAACAGAATAAATAATTCAGGGGCCCGATTGTAGGCAGATTAGGCGAGAAAACATGGGGACGACAAATGGGGGCTGACAGCTCGTGCCGCCACTGCCCAGCTAATTGTTAGCTGAGGCAGCGGCACTGAAAGCCAGCAGGCAGGCATCATCAGTGAGGGATGGGCTAGGGCCCTTGGGCCATACCTCTGCCCCTCCCCCTCCACACTGCTGCTGGCCCTGGAGTGTCGCTGGCCCCATCCTGTCTTCATCGATATCTTAGTCTGGCCCCTTCACCTACCATTTTTCAGGGTTTAGGGAGTATTTCTATCTCCCGGTTTCTGAGAGCAGGTAAGGGCTTATGATCACCCCATTTTACAGATAAGGGAGTTGAGGTTCTGAGAGATTCAATTTGTTAGAAAGTCCAAATGGCAGGGGCTGAGATCCCCTACACCAGTGAGGGCAGGGCTGGACCTCAAGTGTCCTGACTCGTGGCCAGAGCTTTTCCTTTTGAGCCTCAGCTCCTGGGGGCCATGGGTGGAGTCATTGCTCCCATTTTCCAGATGGTCAGACTGAGGCTCTGTTGAAGGACTCTGGGGCTGCTGGCTTATAGTGGAGGGCTGAAGGTGCTTCCAGGTCCTGAAACCCACAGATTGGGTTTTCTAGAGGAGGCAGCTCTGGTCTTGGAGGGAGAGAAGGGTCCCAGCTGTCCCACCCCTCCCTGCCACTTTCTCTGTCCCTGCCGCTCTCTTGCGCCCCCACCGCCCCCACTTCAGGCTCCCAGGCCCCTGCAGTCAGCGGTGATCTTGCTGCTGAGGTTTTCCTTCCCCTCTGAGCCAGGAGCTGCCAATGGGTTTATAGGTTTGGAAATTCAGTTTTATTAGTTCAGCCAAGGGGTGATGGAGCCCTGGGGAACTGATCAGTAGCCTGGCCCAGAGACATGAGAGTCACAGTCAGTGGCTGGCTCTTTTTTGGAGGTTGCGGGGGAGAGCAGGTGGGGATGTGGAAGCAGCTGAGGGGAAGGAAGCCTCAGCAAAAAGGGTTGCTCCCCTCCTGCTGTAGGCTGGGAGACCTTGCAGGGCCGGAGAGGAACTGCCTGAGGTCACAGCCGTGCTCCTTGTCCACCCTTGGTCCTCCAGCCTCCCGGAGGGACGTAGGCTATTTTAGAAATGAAGGTGGGTGTCCTTTACACACTGTGCAGTGGTATGCCAGGTTCTTAATGCTGTCCTGGGTGTCGTGGACACCATTGCCTTCCAGTAGCACCTGTCCAGGTAGCACCTAAAACCTGAAATTCCATGCCCCTGCCCAGTGATGGTTAGTCTGCTTGGATATTTCCGCTGACAGGGACTAGTTCAGCTCACCTGCCTCACAAAGCCACTCTCAGGTCGGGCCAGGAGACAGTTCTTCCTTTAGCCTCCCCACTGGTCCCCTGGTGTCCCCCTTGCTCACCCCATCCCAGCAACCTTGCTTCTTTCCACACCCGGGGGACCCTCTGAGAGAGGGTTGCTGCAGTCCCACCTGTATGAGTGAGCTTCCGGTCACGCTGCCATGACAAAGAGGCCCTAGGACAGAGCGGCTCAAATCAGATTTGTTTCTTTCTGATCTCTTAGTGCATGGCGGGTGGCAGCAGGGACCTGGGTTCCTTCTGTTTGTCTTCCCGCCGGGTCCTAGAGGGCTGTCCTCGTCCTCATGCCTGGGGCTACTCGACCTAAATGTCCCTTCTGGGCACAGAACGGAAAAGAGAGGAAGTAGGGAGGAAACAATCTATTTTTTCCCCCCAAAGAATGAGCTTGATCATTTTATGGTAACAAATAATTCTGCCAAATCTCAGTGGTTTAAAACAATAAAGGTCCATTTCCTACTCCTTGTGCATGGGAACAGTCTATTTTCATCAAATGGTATGGATGCTGCACACAGCCCTTGACACTTGTCATTAGCAGGAATGTGGTCACATGAGGCCACTCTGGGCTGCAAGGGAGTCTGGGAAATATGGTCATTAATTTGGCAGTGAAAACTGGTAGATAGATGGCTGGGGGTGGTCAGGGTGCCGCCCACCATCTTGCCATCTTCCACATCACCTTCTCCAGGCAGACGCCTCTGGCTGTGCCTGGTAGATGCTCCCCCCTGTTCTGAGCTGTTAGGGTCCTGACAGAGTCAAGGCAGTTTTATGACCGAGGGTGCCGCGATGTCCCCCATCCAGTCTGCTCTCTCGGCAGAGAGAGCACAGGTCAGCCTCCCCGACTCCCCCTGAGCTGTCTGCAGGTCATGGAGGGAGGCCCTGAATCTTGGCAGGATAGGAAAAACCCCAGAGTCGGGCTGGGCTCCTCACCCATCTGGCCTCAGCTCCTCAGTATTCCAAGAGGGTGATGCTTACCTGGCCTCTTTCTGAGGCTGCTGTGAGGTGTGAACTCCAGCAGTGGAGGCACTCGGGACGCCGGGGGTGGGGTTGGGGGCTGACTGTGGCTGGGGTAAGACACCCAGAGAGGTAGCCCTGGCCCCCGTGGTGGGTGAGTGGAAGCTGGAGTGACGCATGCAGATAAGAAGGGCTCAGGGCTGCGGTGAGACAGGACCCCCGGCGGGGGGTGGAGACGAGGCTGAGGGGCTCCGAGGACTTTCATCTCCCACCATCTCCCTGGGCGTGGGAGTAGGGCTGAGTCAGGCACACACCCCAGTGCCTAGTACCCTGAGGCCCCTCTCTGGTTCCCTTATCTCCCCTTTCCGAATTTCTACTCATTCCTCCAAGGCGGTGTGTCTGTATATATTCTTTACATGTGTGTTTCCAAAGTGTGTGTTGCATGTCTGAAAAACTCTCCCCTGGTCACACTTGAAGACTGTATCATATCAGAAATAAACACGATCCTCTTAAAGCCTGGTGAGATCAGGAGGATGCAGGGACTCCGTGGGGTGGGGGCATGGGGGGGCAACACTCACAGAGGGATGGCGTCAGCAGGGAGAGCTCTAAGGACTCCTGGCCCGACCTGAGAGTGGCTTTGTGAGGCAGGTGAGCTGAACTAGTCCCTGTCAGCGGAAATATCCAAGCAGACTAACCATCACTGGGCAGGGGCATGGAATTTCAGGTTTTAGGTGCTACCTGGACCTGTCTCTTATACACATCTTCCTTCTAGCGCTGGCCACCAAACAGACCTACGTCACCTACACCAACCATGCCATCTAGCTTGGCCCCCGGAGCGCCCAGGAGGAAGAGGAGGACCGAGACCCTTGTGGATGGTGCGTCGGGCCAGGGCCATGCTCAGGGGCCCAGCCGATGTCCTCCATGCCTGTGGCCGCCCGCAGACGTGGCTTGGTGCTGCTGACAGTGGGACCCCCGGCGGTCACTGCTGGGTGGCCTGGACAAGTCAGGCAGGGGCCAGGAGGAGGCTGGGGGGCTGGGAAGCCTCAGGCCACCCTGATCGCCTGCGTCCTGCACCACGGCCCCTCCGCAAACCACCGAGGCTCAGGTTGGGAGGCCCGCGCGGCATTGGCTTTCCCCTCGTCTCTGCCTGTCCTATTGGCGACTCTCTCAGTCTCCATCTCTCTCTATCACCTGTTCTCGCCGTGTGTCTCTGCCTGTGTGCTCTCTGCTTTTTCTGTATCTCCTCTCTGCCTTTTCTCTGCCTCTCCAGCTCTCTCCTTCTTTTCTCCTGTGCTCCGCCCATCTCTCCGCTCGTGCATTTTTGTTTCCGGTCCACAGCCCCTTCCTCGCCATCTCTTCTTTTCCCTCTCCCTGCCATCTCTTGCCGATTTGCCAAATCCTACGTGTCGCTAAAGAGAAAAAAAGGAGAAAAAAAAATCAAAATACGAAAAAGCCAAAACAAAAGCAAATCTCGAGTGTGTTGCCAAGTGCTGCGTCCTCCTGGTGGCCTCTGTGTGCGTGCCCATGGCCCGCAGCCTGCCCGCCTGCCCCCCGCCCGTCTGCCGTGTGTCCTGCCCGCCTGCCCGCCTGCCCCTCCCGCCGATGACATGGAGTTCAGTGCCTGGGTGTCTGGTGATGGTTATTGACGACAATGTGTAGCGCATGATTGTTTTTATACCAAGAACATTTCTAATAAAAATAAACACATGGTTTTGCACCCCGGCTCCACATCCACTGAGGGGCTTGCGGTCGGACCCTGAAGCTGGAGGGCCTGCGGTTACGGGAAAGGGGGAACTGGGTGACAGGGACGCAGGGCTGGAGGGCAGTGGAGGCTGCTTCCTGGGTTGGCCTCAGGTGGGGTCTTGGAGAGTCCCGGGGCAGGGAGGGACCAACCATAACCTGATCCCCTCCTTCCCTCCTAGCCAGGAAACGCTCCTCTTGAGAGGCTGGGTCCAGGGTTCCCAGCACCCAGAGCCCTCCCCTCCTGCCCATCCTGTCTCCAGGCCACAGGCGCTGGGACTCTGTGTGGCTGTCCTGGAGATGAGTGTGTGGCACGTGGCCAGGTAGGCCAGGTGCGTGGCACAGGTGTATATGTGTGTCCCCACCCGCCCCAGCCCTATGCCCCTATGCGTCTGTCTGTTTTGTCTGTGTGTGTGTGTGTGCACTCCTGTACCTCCATAGGCAAGCTTATTTGTCCTGTGGGAGTGTCTGTCTGCTTAGGCTCCAGTGGGTGTGAGTCCACATCACACCCATGTCACAAGGATGCTGTCCCGGCAAGTGGGAGCGTGTATTCACAGCAGCGGCGTCTGTGGCAGGTTGGGAGGCGGGGAGCGAGCTGCTTGGGGGCTGGGCCCTGCCAGGGGTAAATTACAGAGCCAGCGAGACACAGCGAGGCCCCAGGAGGCAGCTGCCTGAGCCATCCCTTCCTGCCCACCCCCCACACCCTGCCCTGCTTCCTCTGATACCTGACCAGGCACTGGAGGGGCCCGGGTGGGGGTTGGCAGGGCCCAGGTGTGGAGCAGGTGTGGGTGTGTGTGAGAGGTGAGGTGGGGCGTTCAATCATGTGTCAGGCCCCTCTATCTGCATGGGGGGGCTACTCCTGGGGACTGGGCTCAGGCATCTGTTCTGGGGGTCCGGTGAGACTGTGTGTGTGTGCAGCGCCTACTATGTGCTCAATAAATATGTGTGTAAGGGAGGGAGTGGGGAAGGGGGTCTCCCACCTGTCATCTTGCTTTTGCAGGGTGGTCCCTGAGGCTGCTGCCCAGAATAGAGTCTGCTCAGTGCCCAGTGTAGTGTAAGCAGGGGTGGAGTGAGGGAGCTGGATGTGGGGGGTGGGCAGCTCTCTGACCGCACCCCCTGCCTGGGCACCTTGTCCCCTTAGTGGTCCGGGTCCCCTATGGTGATTGTCGGGCTGGGTCTGGACAGAGAGCCTGGCCTGGAACCCAAGGGCGTGGCACTCAGCCCGAGACTTCCCCAGGTGCCTCCCATATCTGTGGAGCCCCCTTCTAGGTTCCAGGGAGAGTCATGTTCCTTCCAAGATGGGTGCTGCCTCCTCTGTCCTCCTAGCACTCAGGAGAGGGCAGTTCAAGGCCTCCTAGAGGGAGGAGGAGACTTAGGGTCAGAGCCACTGTGGGCTCTGCGTGGGCCTTAGGCTGGCCTGCCTGGGGCCCTGGAAATGCTGACAACCCAAGGAAACAGGACAATGCGGGTGAGTGGGTAAGTGGGGAAGCCTTCGGTGGGGTGTGCATTCCCAGCAGGGGTCTGGTGTACAGAGGAGAGGTGAGTAGGCTTTGTGGTGCAGAGATGAGGAGGAAGGACCCGCTCCAGCAGGACTTTTGGAAGGCAGGACTTTTGGAAGGCAGGCCTGCTGCAGCTCTGTGGGATGGTGGGCATGATGGAGGCCTAGGCCCGTGAGGCTGGGGCTGGGGTCCCCCAGGTGCTGCAGATGGGCCCGGCCCTGACGCACACGGTGGGGCCCGCTGGCTGCTCATCTTTGCTCTCCATCCCATATTATTAATTCCAAGCTCAAGAGACACCCACAAAATGTGGACAGATATTTGTATCTTCAGAATTTTCTATTTCAATAAGATGGGGGGGATTTGCAGTCTCCTTGACCCCCTGGAGACCTTTTCTCTGATCTGTGCTTGGCCCTCCCCTAGGGCTTCAACCTCTGAGAGGCCCCAGGGTGAGATCAGAGGCAGCCCAGGGCAATATAACAGGATTATCTTTAGTGGAGGTTCTACCCCCACCAGAACTTTAGACCATGGAGATGGTGGATGGTCATTCAGAAGGACTCGATCCGAGGTCCCGTGGGTGGGGCTGGCACAGGTCTGTTTTACAAGCTCCCCAGGGGATTAGGGACAGCTCAGTGGGCCAGGTAAATCAGTGTTCTGGCAGAAGAATCTTAAATCAACATCAGCATCTCTGAGAACTTGTTAGAAAATCAAATTATGGGAGACTTCCCTGGTGGTCCAGTGGCTAAGACTCTGTGCTCCCAATGCAGGGGCATGGGTTTGATCCCTGGTCGGGTAACAAAGATCCTGCCTGCTGCATGGCATGGCCATGGGCAGAAAAATAGGAGGAAGTCAAATTATGGGTTTCTTCTCACCCCAGGCTGGCTGGACCAGAAGCTCTGGGGGTAGGGGCCTTAAGTCCATTTACAGGCCCTGTAGTTCAGTCCAGTGCAAGGCCAAGCTACCTAACACTAGCTGTGTGTTAAAAGGCCAACATGTGGGATTGAAATATGTTTACGTGGGGCAGATGGAGGGTGGAGTTCAGACCTAGGGTTTCTGGGGTCCCAGGGAGTTCCTGGGCTGCTGGACTTTCAGTCCTAAAACCAAGAAAGTCTGGGAAAAACTAGACAAATCTGGTAAGAACACTGTCCTTTTTCATTCAACAGATATTAAGTACCTGCAATGTACTGTGTGGGCTGCCCTGGTGGCTCAGACAGTAAAGAGTCTTCCTGCAATTGGAGAGACCAGGTTTCGATCCCTGGGTTGGGAAGATTCCCTGGAGGAGAGCATGGCAACCCACTCCAGTATTCTTGCCTGGAAAATCCCATGAACAGAGGATCCTGGTAGGCTACAGTCCATAGGGCAGTAGTAAAGAGTCGGACATGACTGAAGTGACTGGGCGTGCACGCACTCACGCATGTACAAGCCAGGCCCCGGGATGCAGTAGTGAGCAAGCCAGGGGTGGTTCCAGCCCTCGGGCTTTCTGTAGCCAGGGTGGGGACAGTGCCACTCAAAAGCTTTGTGAGGCTCAAAACGAAGACTAAGCTGCTAACTGTCCAGAACAGGAGTCCACTGGGCTCCCAGGCTAGCTGGGCACACGGGCCACCTCTGTGGAATTTCCAGGACCCTGGGGGCTAAGCTTCAGGAGCAGTATCCAAGCTTGGACCCCTTCCAGCTCAGATGGGCTGGTTCTGGGTTCCAATGCGCTAGGGTCTGTTTCTCCCATCCTGCCTTCTTGGTCCCTGGAAGCAGAGGTAGGGGTCCCAGAGGGTTGTCTCTTAGCCCCACTCCAGGAGCACCGCCCCACTTCAGCCTCCAGGCCCAGGGAAGTGTCCTTGGAAGCCCACAGGAGGGTGCTTATCTTCTAGGGGGCTGTGGGACCCCCTCCCCAGTCAGAGGTCAGACTATGGGCCCTTTAAAAAAAAAAGTTTTTTTTTTGGTTTTTTTTTTTTTGATGTGGACCATTTTGGGGCTTCCTGAGTGGCTCAGCAGTAAAGAATCCACCTGCAGGATCCACAGGAGATGTGGGTTCAATCCCTGGGTTAGGAAGACCCCCTGAAGGAGGGCATAGGAACCCACTCCAGCATTCTTGCCTAGAGAATCTCATGGACAGAGGAGCCTGGAGGACTACAGTCCATGGGGTCGTAAAGAGTCGGACACGACTGAAGTGACTTAGCATGCATGGACCAATAAAGACCAAAAAGTCTTTGGTCTTTGACCAACCTAGACAGCATGTTAAAAAGCAGAGACATGTCTTTGCGGACAAAGGTCAGTCTAGTCAAAGCTATGGTTTTTCCAGTAGTCATGTATGGATGTGAGAGTTAGACTACAAAGAAAGCTGAGTGCCGAAGAATTGATGTTTTTGAACTATGGTGTTGGAGAAAGACTCTTGAGAGTCCCTTGGACTTCAGGGAGATCCAATCAGTCCATCCTAAAGGAAATCAGTCCTGAATATTCATTGGAAGGACTGATGCAGAAGCTGAAATTCCAATACTTTGGCCACCTGATGCGAAGAGCTGACTCATTTGAAAAGATCCTGATGCTGGGAAAGACTGAAGGCGGGAGAAGGGGATGACAGAGGATAATATGGTTGGATGGCATCACCAATTCAATGGACATGAGTTTGAGCAAGCTCTGGAAGTTGGTGATGGACAGGGAAGCCTGGCTTGCTGCAGTCCAGGGGGTTGCAGAGTCAGACATGGCTGAGTGACTGAACTGAACTGGTTACAATATTGTTTGTGTTTTTCGGGGCCATGAGGCATGTGAGATCTTAGCTCCCTGACCAGGGATCAAACCTGCACCCCCTGCATCAGAAAGCAAAATCTTAACCACTGACCACCAGGGGAGTCCTGTAGGCCCTTTTCTTTTTTGGATGCCCTTACCCCACCTGGAGTTTCCATCCAGCCACTGAGCATTGAGGGGAGACTGAGGGGCTGTTCCTGGCATGAGAGCCCCACCCCCACCCCCTGTGCCTGCACTGCCCTGCCCCGATGCCCCACAGGCCTTGGCCCTGGCACTCTGAGCTTCCCAGGGCTTAGACTTCTCTACAGACACCCCAGGGCTGAATGGTGCACGGTGCCAAAATTTCACTTCAGTTGGCAAAAGCAGCAATTAGCATCTAATGAGGCTTCTTGCTTTATTTTTAGGTAACCTCCAGGGCCCTGCCTATGTAATTCAGCCCGCCATTGCTTGGCAGATAATTAAAGCATGTCACCATAATTTGCCTTCTTTTTTTTTTTTTTTTTAAAGCCCATAATTATGTTTTTATTGTGAGTGAGGGGGGAAAAGAGGAGGGAAAGAAAACAGAGATGAAGTTGGGGCAGGAAATGGGACTTGGCTCCCTTGACCAGGACCCTCTGCTCCATCAACTGGACTAGGAGCCCTATCCTCAGGACGGGTACCCCAGGGGCCCCCCTAACTTCATGGTCTGCCCTGACTACTCTGCCCAAGACTCCCCCCTTGTTGGCTGCCCTGCACCTCCGCTTCTGGAGTCCTCCTCTTTGAGGTTAGATTTGGGGAAGGGGAGCTTCTGTTCTTACCAGTTCTTTCCTTATAAAACCAGTCCCAGTATTCCAGAAAAACCAGAGGTTTCCAGTGGGCAGAAAGGGCATGGAGCTGAAACCAGAGTGACCCTGAATTGATCATTTTGTGGGGGCTGCTCTGGGTCTTCATTGCTGCACACGTGGGCTCTCTCTGTGATCAGTTATGTCTGACTTTTTGTGACCCCATGGACTGTAGCCCACCAGGCTCCTCTGTCCATGGAATTTTCCAGGCAAGAATACTGGAGTGGGCTGCCATTTCATACTCCAGGGGATCTTCTGGATCCGTGGATTGAATCTACGTCTCTTGAGTCTCTTGCATTGGCAGGCAGATTCTTTACCACAGCGCCACCTGGAAGCCCCTTAATTCCCTAACCAGGTATCAAACCTGTGTGTCCCTTGCATTGGAAAGCAGATTCTTAACCACTGGACCACCAGAGAAATCCCGAGCTGATGATTCTTGAGCTGTGCTCAGGCATCTGAGAGTTCATGATACTATTCTCCTGCTACGTATGTTTGAAAATGTCCTTAATAAATCAACAAAACTCCTTCCCCAGAAAGGGTTCTGCCAGCCAAGCTGGGTACCTGGTTCTCGCTAAGGAACTTGTGACTTGGTGTTCTCTCTAGCTTTGAGCTCTTTATCTCCCATTTACTGCAGTTTAGTCATTATTTTGGTGCCCGTGAGTGGTGGTGGGGCGATCCTTTCTAGGACTGTGAAATTAGACTCTGGAGCCTGCAGGCCGTGCTGGCAACAGGCTGCTCAGGTTGTCTCAGGGAGGCCCCTGCCCCCAGACATCTTCCAGCTTGTCATCTGTGCTATCTCAAAGTCTACCACTAAAGCCTCAGGCTTCTGGGTCAAAGCAGGTTCTCCAGAAACATGGCAATGTTTGGTCATCATATAGGAGTCATGTTTAAAGACATCAGCTGCTCTGAAGGTGTGGAATGGGGACAGGTAGGTTTTAAAGGACTTTCCAGATTACCCTCAGTCAAGTAGCAAGCATTCCCCCCACTGCTTTATCTCGGACATCATCTTAACGTGCCTGTGGCCTGTTCCTTGTCTTCGTCCTCAGAACAGAAGGTCAACCCCACCAGGGCAGGGATTTTTTGTTAGCTTGATCACAAATCACAAATGTCAGTTTAAGCTGAATCTAGAACAGTCCTGGCACAGAGCATATAAATGAATATTGTTGAATAACTGGATTGGGAGGAGAGGGTTGGACCGGAGACCCAGAGGGACTTGGATAGCTGAATCGCCACCTCCACAGCCTCACCCCCACCCCCAGCGCTCAGTTCTATCACCGAGTCTCTGCCCAAAGTCCACTGGCTCCTTTCTTCATTGCAGCTTCTCGAGGTCTTCCCTGGAGGCTCAAGGGGAGCGTGGACGTAGTGTTCTGGTCACTGGATAGGGGACAGCCCCCATCTGCCCCATTACCTGTCCTCCTGCCAACCCCAGGATGATGGACAGCTTGGATTTGGAAGCAGGAGACCTGGGTTCTAAGCACAGGCTTGGCTGCTAACTCGATGTGTACCACTGGGCAAATCGCTTTCCCTCTCTGGGCCCGTTTCTTCATTCATTAATGGAAGTACTGAGCTCTGAGCCCCCAGAGCCTGGGTAGGCAGCCAGCATTCCAGCGGTACAGAAAGGGGAGGCAACTGCAAAGGAGAGTCTTTTGGGGCTGGTTGCTATGGCAACTGTGCACACACTAAGGGTGGGGGTGGGGCTTGAGTATGCAAATCAGGCCCTTGGATGGCATCCCCAGCCCCAGTGGGCCTGTGTGTGATTGGAGGAAGAGGTTCTATTAGTGTTGTGGGGCAGTGGAAGGGGATGGGGGTGGCTGGGGAGCCTCGGGCCAGTCCTGGGTGGGTCTGCCAGCCCTGCCCTCTGTCACAGGGTGGGAGATGGACTCACTGGTGAAGTAGGTATAGAACTGATGTCTAAGTGGGGCAGGACCCCAACAACCATCCTCTCTGCCCCCTCACGCAACAGTAGCTGAGGAGGAAACTGAGGCCTGGAGAGTCAAGAGGTTTGTCAAGATTTGAAAGATTCCAGAAAGACCCTCCCCACCACCATCCTGGTCAACCTAGGAAGTTAGGGGAGGTGTGGTTTTCCAAGAGCCCTGTAAACCATCTCCCTGGTAAACACTGTTCCTTCTGAGCTTGTACTTGGGAAAGTTGGGGCGGTGGGGGGTGGTCTGAGCTTGGAGGGCAGGGGCAGTCTGTGCACACCATTCAGGGAGGTGGACAGCTGTGCCCAGCCCTGGCAGGGGCAGGAGGTGAACACAGGCCTACTGAGGGGTCTGGAGCTAGAACCCCGGCTTTGGCTTCTGTGACGCAGGCACCCAAGGCACTCATTTCTCCCAACTTCAGTGTCTGCACCTGTGAATGGAGAGAATGTCTCCTGAAGGTGATTTCAGGAAGACAAAAGCATCGGGAAAGCAAGGGCGGTCAGGAGGGGACACGGGCCCACCCTGGAGCCTTCACTGCCTCACCCTCCAGTACGCAGCGCCTTCCTCTCCTTCTCTGTCCCCCCCCAACCCCGCCCACCCTCCTCTGGGGCTTCTTTCCTTCCACCCGCTCCTCAAATGCTAGGGCCTCCTCTGGGGCTCCAGGCCGGGGTCCGTTTGCTCCTTTCTTCTTCTTCCTCCTCAGTGCTTTCCCAACACGCTGTGTCCTCCCCGACATACCCCAGCCACCCTTGCAGTTGGGTTGAGGCCACGTGACCTGTTCTGGTTGATGAACTGTGGGCAGCAACTGTGCCTGTCCCTTCTGGAAGCTCACAGGTCTACCTCCTCCACGGGGCCTTCCTTCTCTTGCCGTGGCAACTTTAGAAGTTGTGGGTTGAGATGGTGGCACGTAAGATAGAGGTCACCTAGGTCTCTGAATCACTGGTTGGGGAAGAGCCTCTGCTGTCCCATGGTGAACTTTGTATGCACAGGAGAGAAATATCCTTTTTTGCTAGGATGTTGGGATATCAAGATTGGTTTCTTTCCTTTTTTTTTTTTTTTTCCTGTGCCACATGTGAGATCTTAGTTCCCCAACTGGGGATCGAATCTGTGCCTCCTGCATTGGAAGCATGGAGTCTTAACCATTAGACTCCCAGAGAAGTCCCAAGATTATTTTTTAAGTTGTAGCTTTTCCTATCCTGCCTAATAGACCATCAAATAAATGCCAACTTTCTCTCTCTTTTAGCTTCCAAACCCTCTGAACACCCCACTGGCTGCCACTCTACAGGGGTCTTTCTTTGTGAGTGGTCCACAGTGGAACTCACAGTCTTCTCCGAGACGTGGTCTGCTTCCTTGCTCCTCGTTTCGGTGAGCAGCAGCCAGCACCTTCTCGTGGACTTCTGCTTCCCACCTTTCACCCGTGGCTGAGTTTCACCACCCTCTCCGCCCTCTCCTCACGCCCACCGCCACCTCTGGACCTCACTTCCTCACCACCTGTCCCCGCTGGGTGGCGAGCACAGTCTCCCAGCTCCTCTCCCAGCTTTCAGCCTCTATCTTTGTTCTTTAAAGCTGTTGCCCCCTGTCTTCTGGTGTCTGTTGTTTTCAAGGAGAAATGTGCCATCATCCTTATCTTTGTCCCTTTGTGTGTAATGTCACTTTCCTCTGGCTGCTGTTACTTCTCTTTATCACTGGTTTTAAGCTGTTTGATTATGCCGTGCCCCGATGTGGTTTTCTTTGCATTTCTTGTGCTTCCATTTTGTTGAGATTCTTGGATCTGTAGGTTAATAGTCTTTGTTTTTTTTTTTTTCTGAAAGATTTTGGCCATTATTTCTTCAGAACTGTTTCTGTCCTCCTTGGGGGACTTCTATTACATGTACGTGAGACCTTGTTCCAATAACTCAAGGATGCTCTGTTCTTTTTATTTCCAATCTTTTTTCTCTTTGTGTTTCATTTTGTATAGTTTCTATTTTTGTAACTTAAGATTATTTATTTAAGTAAAATTGACTTACAATTTTTTAGTTTCAGGCATAGAACATAGTGAGTTGATATTTTTATACATTACAAAATGACGCCATGATATGTCTAGTTACCATCTGTCACCATACAAAGTTATAATTATTATTAACTATACTCTGTATGGTGTATATTATATGCCCATGGCTTAGTTATTCTATAACTGGAAGTTTGTGCCTCTTACTCTTCCTGTTCCGCTCATCTTTACCTGTTTCACTCGTCCCCGATCCCTCTCCAGTCTGCAGTCGCCAATTCTCTGCATCTGTGAGTGAGGTTCTGCTATGCGCACTCATTTGTTTTATATTTTTAGACTCCACATACATGTGAAATCACACAGTATTTGTCTTTCTGCCTGACTTATCTTATTTAGTTTAATACACTCTAGGTCCATCCACATTGTCCCAGACGGCAAGAGTTCATTCCTTTTTATGGCTAAGTAATATTCCATGGGCTCGGTAAAGGAAAGAAATGGTATGGACCTAACAGAAGCAGAAGATATTAAGACGAGGTGGCAAGAATACACAGCAGAACTGTACAAAAAAGATCTCCATGACCAAGATAATCACGATGGTGTGATCACTCACCTAGAGCCAGACATCCTGGAATGTGAAGTCAAGTGGGCCTTAGAAAGCATCACTACGAACAAAGCTAGTGGAGGTGATGGAATTCCAATTGAGCTATTTCAAATCCTGAAAGATGATGCTGTGAAAGTGCTGCACTCAATATGGTAGCAAATGTGGAAAACTCAGCAGTGGCCACAGGACTGGAAAAGGCCAGTTTTCATTCCAATCCCAAAGAAAGGCAATGCCACAGAATGCTCAAACTACCACACAATTGCACTCATCTCACATGCTAGTAAAGTAATGCTCAAAATTCTCCAAGCCAGGCTTCAGCAAT
>SJYC01137417.1:0-24457 GCA_006408675.1 Madoqua kirkii
CTGTTACGATTTTGTTTATATTGTTTTTTTTTACATTGATTCTTTTGTTAAGTAAGCACTCTTTTTTAGTTTTTTCTAGTCTTTTATTATTTTTTAAAGAAAAGATCTAATTCTGTCCTGTTAACAATTAGAAGAAATGATATTTCACTCTTTGATGAGCAGTAATAATATTTCACTATTCAATGAGCTGAAATCTTGATTTTTTTTTTTTAGATTTTCAATGCCCTTAGGATGCAGATAGTTATTATGTGGGTACTACCCTATTCTGGAAGAATTTCGGATGATGCCTTCATAACTTTCACATAATAGAAAGTGGCTGAAAATCTATCCATTCAAAAGAAAGGATTCAATTTGAATCACAGCAATCCAGTATTAGAAAAATTGAAGGAAGTACCTCTTTTTGGATTTTTTTCATTTGGGAAATATTCTCCAACAAGAATTCAATAACCAGTGATAATTAACTGGGGGCTATTTTACATTTGATCATTTGCCATTTGGTTCTGTACTGTGCTTTAAAGGTAAATGTAATACATTTTAGGGTTTTTTTTTTTAAGGTATTGTAGAAGGGTTCTAAGATTGAGCCTATCAAGCTGCATTTGTCTGAAATAGAGTGATAACTTGCAGTATTCAGCTGTTAGTGGAAGAGGCTGCCTAGGAGCTGTGTTCTATGGGAGATAGACAGCCTGGGTTTGCTAACCCCTACTACAGTGGCATTCCAAAGGGTACTTTCAACATATTGTTGTTTAGTCAGTCAGCTGTGTCTGACTCTTTGTCACCCCATGGACTGCAGCATGCCAGGCTTCCTGTCCTTCACCATCTCCTGGAGTTTGCTCAAACTCACGTCCATTGAATTGGTGATGCCATCCACCATCCCTTCCTCTGTCTTACCCACTCCTCCTGCCTTTAGTCTTTCCCAGCATCAGAGTCTTTTTCCAGTGAGTTGCCTCTTCATATCAAGTGGCCAAATTATTGGAGCTTCAGCTTCAGCCTCAGTCCTTCCCAGTGAAGATCAGGGTCGATTTCCTTTTGGAATGATTGGTTTGATCTCCTTGCTGTCCAAGGAACTCTCAAGAGTTTTCTCCAGCACCAGAGTTCAAAGATATCAGTTCTTCAGCACTCAGCCGTTTTTATTGTCCAGCTCTCATATCCATACATGACTACTGGAAGAACCATAGCTTTGACTATATGGACCCTTGTAGGCAAACTAGTGTATAGTACCTTTTTAATACTGCATCTAGGTTTGTCTATACTTTCAGCATTTAATTTCATTTATTTCAGTTCTTCTTATAACAACAACAAAAAAGTGTTTTATCTTGAGAGAAGCTTCTATTTCTGGAGATTTTCTTTGTCAGGGGACTTTAGAGACTTAAACTTCATTGATAGTGCTTGTCTGGTTGGTGGGTATATAGGTAAGATTCTGTGCCTAGTTGGTGAGATTGCATATGGGTTTTGAAATTGACTGCCTTTCAGCTCTCAATTACCTCAGCTGAATCAACTGCTGATCATTCAAATAATGTCTGGCTAATTTAAAAAATGTTTTTGAGTCTCACTAGGAATTAAACAATTTTTTCATTTCGGAAGAGCTTCACTTGAACTAAAAAAGCTGTGTATTTTAGTCAGTATGCAGCACATAGAGCATAGGGTACAAAAGAAGCCAGCCCTCAGTCCCTTCATTAGTGAGCTATACTCGGAGAAGTCTTCTTCTCTTATTCTGTCCAAATCTATAGAAACAAGCCATTCTAATGCTAGCTTAATGTATGTTAATACATTAACATAATGCAATATTTTTGGTTTAAGACTTTTTAAATGCCTGTGATGTGTTAAGCCTGGAATGAGGAT
This sequence comes from Madoqua kirkii, assembly GCA_006408675.1. NCBI lineage: Eukaryota > Metazoa > Chordata > Mammalia > Artiodactyla > Bovidae > Madoqua > Madoqua kirkii. The sequence goes on from SJYC01137417.1 coordinate 1,840, forward strand.
GCTAATTAGAGACTGGTGGTCTGAACCTCCTCCCCTCTCTACCTGTATGTGCCCCTGGGGATCTTTAGGGTTGTTTTCCAGATTACATTTTTTAAGTCACTTACTCCCAGGTATTCAGTAACACCTATGTAGGTGATGCTAGGCTAATTGTTAAAAAGTACAAAGGTAGACAAACCACAGAACCTGCCTTCAGCTTGAAAGTAAAATTAGCTTTTAGTTGCTAATCACTCCTATAATGCCTGGGGACAAAGTCCAAATTCTCTCTTTTAGGGCAGGGAGTTCAGTGCCCCAGTAATGTAAAATATGTTATGGGCAGGGGAAAACTGGCAGGTGGTGATCCCTTTGAAGATACAGCTTTTTAAAAGGCCCCTTTCTAGCTACAGCTCCCTCAAGTCATTGTGAAACGATCCGTCTCGCTATCACTTCAGCTGTTAGTGTGTGAGTGTATAGCTGTGTGCACAGCAGTCCTGTTTGATAGTCTGTTCACTGCTCTAGGAAGGAATGATTTACTTACTCATGGTGTGTACCCAGTCACCACATGGAAGGTGCTTACACATGGTTGAATGGAACTGTGTCTGATTTTATCGTGGTTTAACTTCAGTAACTGAAATTCTCAGGTAACAGTGAATTCTGATAATCTGTTACCAGTTTTATATGATGGTTAAACAGAAAATCATTTTCTTTGGCTTGTACTGTTGAAAATCTTTCTAAAATTTTCTATCTTTATAATAAAATTAATTTGGAAAACTGTTCATATTGTTCAACTGGAGAAAGTATAGGGCAGTGATTCTCAGTACAGTCCTTGGACCATCTTGTGGGGACTTGTTAGAAATGCACAGTTTTCATCCCACTCCAGATCTGCTGAATCAGAAGTTCCCAGGTGGAGCCCAACAACCTGTGATTTAATAATACTGTTAGGTGATTGTGATGCCTTTTCAAGTTTGAAAGCCACTGGTATAGGGCAACTGTTCTGAACTCTGGACACTCATGTTTTAACAATATAGTATCTTAGCCCACCTCCAGAAATGTTGATTCAGTTGGTCTATTGTGGGCACTAGCATAATTTTTTTAAGTGCCCCCATGTGATACTGATGTGTAGCCAGAGGTGAGAACCACTGGTGTAGGGCATAGAGCAGAAATTTGGAATTTACTCCATATTAGCCTCTGAGAGTGTGCATGCTCAGTTGTGTCCAGCTCTTTGTGACCTCATGGACGGTAGCCTGCCAGGCTTCTCTGTCCATGGGATTTTCCAGGCAAGAATACTGGGTGGATTACCATTTCCTTTTCCAGGGGATCTTCTCGACCCAGGGATTGAACCCGTGTCCCTTGCATCTCTTGCATTGGCAGGCTGATTCTTCACCACTGTGTCTCCTGGGAAGCCCATATTAGCCTTTGCAGCTTGCTTAAAACATAAATCCAAAGTAATGCTTCTTTCTCCTAAAAGTTGGATAAAGAAAAGCTTAGTTATATTTTGCTTTGTCAGGGTTTTATTGAGCAGGTAGTCCCCACTTTTCATGGCATGGCATTAGTAAAAACTCCCTCATTCAAGCAGTTGTTTTAAAGCCAGTGGTGTTTTCCCACAGGAACAATGTCATATTTGGGTGTTAACTTCCTGATTAAAGCCCTGGCATAAATAAATCATAGATGGGACCAATAATGTGTCATAAAATCAACAATACAATACTTATAAGCCTCTATGGTCATTTAAATAATAAAATTATGCTCCAAGTCCAATAAAATCAGCATCAGTACACAACCTAGCATCACCTCGGGATCTTGGTGCTACAGAAAAATGCATGGGGTTGTAAGACTTGCATTTTCCTGACTATTATGTAGTAAATATGAACATTATTTGTGTGCACATTTAGAATTTAGGGAGGAAATATTTGTATAACTTGCCTCTAAAGATGTCCCAGGAAGCCTTGAATGGATGCCTTTTCCTCCAGTAGCCTTCCCTGGAGTCAGCAATGTGTGCTGCTGCTGCAGGTGGTGAGAACCTGGATGTTTCTGTCCCCAAAAAGCATTTTTTCATGAAAGGACTGATTCAGGATTTCTCCTCTTGACCTTAGTTCCCTCACAGTTCTGCAGTTAGCAGAAGTGTGGGGAAGAGAGTAAGTGACATGATCAGTACCCTCCACATTTGACCAAAAAGCCGCAAAATCATTGTTCAGTCATTAGGGCCTGCTTTTTAAGAGAGGCACTTCAGATGTTCTCTTTGGGTTGGCCGGTTGGCACAGGTTTGTGAGAGTCTGGGCAGACATTTGGTGGAAAATAGTACTGAACTTAGTGCCAGAAGTCCCAGTCCAACCTGGCTGGCTCCTTATTGCCCCTGTGGCTCTCAACAGGGTACTTGGCTGAGCTGCCATCTCTTTTTCCTGCAATGTGACATGAACACACCTAACTCACAGGATTGGAAGGATTGAATAGGTTAATATAGTAATTGTACCCAGTAAGCTTTCCATGAAAGTTATTTTAAGTAGTTGAAGCATTGATGAAACAGCCATGAGGAATCCTATCTGCATCTTGCCTTCTTGCCACTGGAATAGAAAGCCTGCTTCGTGGTGAATGCTCAAGCAGATCATTCTGGGAGTCTGGGGAAAGTGGTGGTGGAATACATTTCTCACTCTGCAAGTCTTTCCCAGGGAAAGAAAAAGTTTGCAGTCTGGGTCACTGGGCAAGAACCAAGAATGGATGGGATTTGAAGCATGTTGTTGGTGTCCTACCTGCAGCCACGTCTCCATTTTGACTCAGAATACATTTAATGCATTGTGAATCAGGGATATCTTGGTATGATAGGTTGCTCAGTAACTAAACTGTTGTTTTGACCAAACTATTGTAGCAAACATTTCTTGGCAGGTATGCGCTATTGATACTGAACTTGGTATGCGTTGATAGTTTTATATCAACTACTATAAAATAACTGCAGGTTCACAGTGACTCAAATTAAGTCACAGTGACGCAGGTTATACAGGTACTGTACTCTAGAAATTCTAAGGCATTTATCAAATAAATGTACTACTAGAGAAAATTATTGCCTGTTATATTACATTAGTCTCTCCTTTTTTTTTTTTTGTACAGAATTATTCTACTCACTGCCCTTGGAACTCTTGTCTCAAGAATACACTAAGTTCTGAACTCGAAACAGTTCTTTAAGCTCTAATACACTTAGGAATTCAAAACAAACTGCAGGAAAACTTAAAAATGATTAAGAAATATGGTAATCCTCTAAGTAAGTTTTTCCATGGATTCATAGAACTCACAGAATCCATAGGCCTTAGGGATTATCTAGACCACTTTTTCCTTTGTGGAAATTCATGCTCAGAAAGGTCTAAAATGTTACATTGGACATTCTCCTCAGTATCATTGCTGTGCTTTTTCCTCTAGCTCACATAACCTCCAAAAGTTTTCTCATAAAATTTTTTTTAAGCAAAGCCAAATTCAGGAACAAAATATTCAATAATTTTTCATTTTCTTAAAGAAATTCATCAACCAAGATGATTTAGTCTCTATTTGGTCTCCTTTGAGAGAGACCACATTTCAAAATAGCACTGATGTGCCATACGATCCAGCATTTCACTACTGGGTATATGCTCCGAATAATTGAAATCAGGGATTTAAACAGATATTTATACTCACGCTCATAACAGCATTAAATATTCACAAATGTCAAGAGTTGGAAGAAACTCAGGTCTCCATTGACAGATGAAAAGATAAAATGTGCATCTGTATGTACAATGTATTGCTATATAATGGAATATTATTCAGCCTTAAAAAGGAAAGCGGTCCTGACACATGCTACAACATGAATGAAGAAGATACACTGAGTGAAGTAAGCCAACCCAAAAGGACAAATGCTGTATGATTCCACTTACGTGAGGCACCTAGAGTAGTCAGATTCATAGAGACAGAAAATGGAATGGTAGTTTCCACAGGCTGAGGAATTACTGTTTAATGGATACAGAGTTTCAGTTTGGGAAAATGGGAAGTTCTGGAGATGGATGGTGATGGTGGGTACACAGCAATGTGACTGTGTTACAGTTGTCATATTGCTGAATTGTATCATTTTACAATGGTTAAAATGGTAAGTTTTATGTTATGAATATTTTCGCACAATAAAAAATGGGCTGGGAAAAAAAAGGAGGTGACTTCTAAACAAAGTCAAGCCTTTGAAAAGCTTTAAAAACAAGCAGACCTTGATAGGAAGGGAACTCTGGCTGTTCACTGATACCTGAATGAGATGAGTCTGGTGGGAGGAAGGCTGAACTGGGTTCTGTCTAGTTCTCTGTCTGTTGTTACTCAGCTCTGTGACCTTCTTATCTGGCCATTACTTTCTCATTAGCAAAGAGAGGCTGTAGGCTGGTCCATCTCCAGCCTTCTTGCCTGCTTTGGAATTCTGTGAGTGTTCAGGTCCTTAGCAAAGAAATGCTATTTAGGAACAATTGCTTGGGAAGCTAAGGAGCCTGGTACACCTGCAGCATGAGGGCAGACCAGTTCTCCAGAGCTCCTTCTGGCCAGCCCTTGTCTCAGGCATGTTTGAAAATACAGTAGACATTTCAGTCGGTCCGTTTTGCCTCACTGTTCTATAATCAGGACCAGAACTCCACAGACTGTCGGATTCTAGAGCTGTATCTTGGGTCCTGCACTTGCTTTGACATCAGCCCCGGGTTTAGGGCTGTTTCTCTTTTGACTGAGCGCTTGTGGCTTCAGAAATCAATTTCTTTACCACCGCCTTCAAGATGGGGGCCATTCCTTCCAATCAGTCTTTATTTTCACAAATCTGTAGAACAGGTTCTGTCCTACCTGAGTGTCCATTGATGTATGACTGGGTAAACAAATGTGGTATATCCATACTGTGGAATATTATTTAGCCTTACAAAGGAAGGAAATTCTGAAACATGCTACAACATGGATGAGCTTTAAAGACATGTGACTGAAATAAGCCAGTCACAAAAGGACAAATGCTGTATGGTTCCACTTATATGAAGCACTTAGAGCAGTCAGATTTGTAGAGACAGAAGGTAGAATGGTTTTCATCAGAGGCTGAGTTGTTTCCTTTTGGCTTTGGATTATATAGTTTGGTACCAAGTTAATCTTCCCCCTTAGGTTTTACATAGACTGGAGCTTTGCTTTTATTAAGCACACACAGACTAAATGATGGGCTGAAACTTACCTTTAACACTCTCTGAGTGCCATGTGTGTGCAGCTTGTGGATATGTTGAGTGAGCGGAGGTGTAGATAGCCTGGCATGAAAAATAGAGGTGATGGACTGGGCTAGTTGCTTATGTGAATTATTGTTCATCTTTCCACAATGTTGTGGAGTGAGTGATGGCAACTTTATTCCTCAGAAGAGGAGACTGGGCTTCAGGGAGATTGTCACGCTCCCCCAAGGCCACCAGCAAGAAACCTGAGACCTGAACTTAGGTCTGACTACAAAGCCTGTAGACACTCTGCTATGCCATACTTCTTAATACAGGAGGGCATATAACTGTGCTATTTAGTAACTTAGACTGAAAGATTATCTCCAACTCCAGAAGGCAGTAGTAGAACCACTCGCTGGCGCTATTTGTAATTTTCCTCTCTGTAAAGCTGAGATCTGAACAGTTTTTTGATGATTGAGCCATGTTTGTGACAACCATTACAAAGGGTAGAACAATTCCTCAGTGGCTTTATGTGTTAGGACAGTAGAGTATTCTAGCTGGGATAGAGGAGGAAGAGCGATAGGCTGGTTGTAAGACGGTCTTAGGTGGTTCAGGAACTATCACAAGAGTCTAATACTACTATTGAAGTTTAAGATGAAGGTGAAAGTGCTCAGTCGTGTCCGACTCTTTGCGACCCCATGGACTGTAACCTACTAGATTCTCTGTCCATGGGATTCCCCAGGCAAGAATACTGGAGTGAATTGCCATTTCCTTCTCCAGGGGATCTTCCCGACCCAGGGATCAAACCCGGGTCTCCCGCATTGGAGGCAGACGCTTTAACCTCTGAGCCACCAGGGAAGCCCAATACTACTATTAGGTCCATACAAAAGTAATTGTGGTTTCAGATCATGAATTTTAAATCATATAACGAGACTCAAAACACATCTTTTTAAGAAAAATAGGAACCATCGCAAGCAACACATTTTTGCCAACAAGAAATGTTTGTTTATTCCTGTAGCATAAAAATCTCTTCTTCAGGATTCAGTGAACTCTTGGAAAGCATTTTCTGCCTCCTGCTGTTTTCTCTGCAAAAAGTTGTCAAGATGCTTGAAGAAGTGATAGTCGGTTGGTGAGAGGTCAGGTTGAGTATGGCAGATGAGGCAAAACTTCATAGCTCAATTTGCTCAACTTTTGAAGCACTGGTTGTGTGATATGTGATTGGGTGTTGTTGTGGAGAAGAGTTAGGCTCTTTCTGTTGACCAGTACCAGCTTCAGGCACTGCAGGTTTCAGCACATCTCATTCACTGGCTGAGTGTACTTCTCAGATGTGGTGATTTCGCCAGATTAAGAAAGATATAGTGGACCAGACAGAGAGCAGACCCCCAGACGGTGACCATGCCCTTTTTGGGATGCATGTCTGCCTTTAGGAAGTGCTTTGGTGCTGCTTCTAGGTCTAACCACTGAGCTGGCCATCACCAGTTGTATAAAATCCACTTTTTGTCACATGTCACAATCCAGTTGAGAAATGGTTCATTGTGGTTACGTAGAATAAGAGAAGACACTTCAAAACATTTTTTTTTTTGATTAGAGGTAAGCTTATGAGGCATTTAATTACCGAGCCTTTTCACCTTTCCAGTTTTCCTCAAATGCTGTATGATGCTAGAATGGTTGAAATTAAGTTCTTCAGCAGCTTCTTGTATAATTGAAAGAGGATCAGCTTTGATAATTGCTCTCAGTTGGTCTTTGTCAGCATCCAATAGTCAGCTACTATGCTGAAGCTCTAATGCTTTGGCCACTTGATGTGAAGAACTGTCTCATTGGAAAAGACCCTGATTCTGGGAAGGATTGAAGGCAGGAGGAGAAGGGGACAACAAAGGATGAGATGGTGGATGGCATCACTAACTCGATGGACATGAGTTTGAGCAAGCTCTGGGAGTTGGTGATGGACAGGGAAGCCTAGTGTACTGCAGTCCATGGGGTCACAAAGAGTCAGACACAATTGAGTGACTGAACTGACTGATGCTCCTTATCTTCAAGGCTCTTGTCTCCTTTGCAAAACTTCCTGAACCACTGATGCACTGTATGTTCATTAGCAATTCCTGGGCCAAATGCGTTGTTGATGTTGCGAGTTGTCACCTCTGCTTTATGACTCATTTTGAACCTGAATAAGAATATCACTTGAATTTGCTTTTTGTCTAGCATCATTTCTTTGTTGTTACTGTTCAGTTGCTAAGTCGTGTCTGACTTTATGATACCTTAGACTGCAGCACACCAGGCTTCCCTGTCCTCCACTATCTCCTACTTTGCTCAAACTCATATCCATTGAGTCAGTCCAACTAGATAGATGCCATCCTCTGTTGACCCCTTCTCCTCCTGCCCTCAATTTTTCCCAGTGTCAGGGTCTTTTCCAGTGAGTTGGCTCTTTGCATCAGGTGTCCAAAAGTATTGGAGCTTCAGCTTCAGCATCAGTACTTCCAATAAATATTCAGGGTTAATTTCCTTTAGGAATGACTAGTTTGATCTCCTTGCTATCCAAGGGACTCTCAGGAGTCTTCTCCAGCTTTGAAAGCATCAGTTCCTTAGTGCTCAGCCTTCTTTATGGTCCAGCTCTCACATCCATACATGACTGCTGGAAAAATCATAGTTTTGACTAGATGGACCTTTGTCAGCAAAGTGATGTTTCTGTTCTTTAATACACTGTCTAGGTTTGTGGTAGCTTTTCTTCCCAGGGACAAGTGTCTTTTAATTTCATGGCTACAGTCACCATTCACAGTGATTTTGGAGCCCAAGAAAATAAAGTCTGTCACTGTTTTCTTTTTTTGGGGGGGAAATAATTTCTATAGTCTAAAGTAAATATAAACAGCAAGTAATAAGTCACCAAAAAAGCATGAAGTGAGAAATCAATTAAGTGATATATAACATAACCACATTTAAGAATGTATTCCAGTGGAAAAGTGAAAGTGTTAGTCACTCAGTTGTGTTTTATTCTTTGCAACCCCATGGACTGTTGTATTCCAATATCAGATGGCAAAGATCAACACTGTGAAACTGCAATTACTTTTGCACCAACCTAATAGTTCTAATGGGAAATTAGAGATACCAAGGGAACATTTCATGCAAAGATGGGAACAATAAAGGACAGAAATAGTATAGACCTAACAGAAGCAGAAGATATTAAGAAGAGCTGCCAGAAGAACTATACACAGAAGAACTATACAAAAAGATTTTCACAACCCAGATAACCTTGATGGTGTGCTCACTTACCTAGAGCCAGACATCCTGGAGTGTGAAGTCAAGTGGGCCTTAGGAAGCATCACTATGAACAAAGCTAGTGGAGGTGATGGAATTCCAGTTGAGCTATTTCAAACCCTAAAAGATGATGCTGTGAAGTGCTGCATTCAGTATGCCAGCAAATTTGGGAAACTCAGCAATGGCCACAGGACTGGAAAAGGTCAGTTTTCATTCCAGTTCCAAAGAAAGGCAATGCCAAAGAACGCTCAAACTACCGCACAATTGCACTCATCTCACATGTTAGCAAAGTAATGCTCAAAATTCTCCAAGCCAGGCTTCAATAGTACATGAACGGTAAACTTCCAGATGTTCAAGCTGGATTTAGAAAAGGCAGAGGAGCCAGAGATCAAATTGCCAACATCTGTTGGATCATCGAAAAGGCAAGAGAGTTTCAGAAAAACATCTGCTTTATTGACTATGCCAAAGTCTTTGACTGTGTGGATCACAATAAACTGTGGAAAATTCTGAAAGAGATGGGAATACCAGACCACCTGACCTGCCTCTTGAGAAAACTGTATGCGGGTCAGGAAGCAACAGTTAGAACCGGACATGGTTCCAAATAGGAAAAGGAGTATGTCAAGACTGTATATTGTCACCCTGCTTATTTAACTTATATGCAGAGTACATCATGAGAAACGTGGGGCTGGAAGAAGCACAAGCTGGAATCAAGATTGCTGGGAGAAATATCAATAAACTCAGATATGCAGAGGACACCACCCTTACAGCAGAAAGTGAAGAGGAGCTAAAAAGCCTCTTGATGAAAGTGAAAGAGGAGAGTAGAAAAAGTTGGCTTAAAGCTCAACATTCAGAAAACGAAGATTATGTTATCTGGTCCCATCACTTCATGGGAAATAGATGGGGAAACAGTGGAAACAGTGTCAGACTTTATTTTGGGGGGCTCCAAAATCACTGCAGATGGTGACTGCAGCCATGAAATTAAAAGACGCTTACTCCTTGGAAGGAACATTATGACCAACCAACCACCCTTATGGCAGAAAGTGAAGAGGAACTATAAAGCCTCCTGATGAAGGTGAAAGAGGAGAGTGAAAAAGTTGGCTTAATGCTCAACATTCAGAAAACAAAGATCATGGCATCTGGTCCCATCACTTCATGGCAAATAGATGGGGAAACAGTGGAAACAGTGTCAGACTTTATTTTTGAGGCTCCAGAATCATTGCAGATGGCGACTGCAGCCATGAAATTAAAAGATGCTTACTCCTTGGAAGGAAAATTATGACCAACCTAGATAGCATATTCAAAAGCAGAGACATTACTTTGCCAACAAAGGTCCATCTAGTCAAGGCTATGGTTTTTCCAGTGGTCATGTATGGATGTGAGAGTTGGACTGTGAAGAAAGCTGAGCACTGAAGAATTGATGCTTTTGAACTGTGGTGTTGGAGAAGACTCTTGAGAGTCCCTTGGACTGCAAGAAGATCCAATCAGTCCATTGTAAAGGAGATCAGCCCTGGGTGTTCTTCAGAAGGAATGATACTAAAGCTAAAACTCCAGTATTTTGGCCACCTCATGCGAAGAGTTGACTATTGGAAAAGACTCTGGTGCTGGGAGGGATTGGGGGCAGGAGGAAAATGGGACGGCAGAGGATAAGATGGCTGGATGGCATCACCAACTTGATGGACATGAGTTTGAGTGAACTCTGGGAGTTGGTGATGGACAGGGAGGCCTGGTGTGATGCATTTCATGGGGTCGCAGAGAGTCAGACATGACTGAGTAACTGAACTGAACTGAACTGAACTGAATATTTCATTATATATATACCACATCTTCTCTATCCATTCATCCCTTGATGGGCACTTCAGTTGCTTCTAAGTCTTGGCTTTAGTACACAATATTGCAATGATATATCGGTGCATACACATTTTCATATTAATGTTTTTGTTTTCTTTGGAAAAATACCCGGAAGTGGAATTACTAGATTGTAGGAGTGCTGAAGAATTGATGCTTTTGAACTGTGGTGTCGGAGAAGACTCTCAAGAGTCCCTTGGACTGCAAGGAGATCCAACCAGTCCATTCTGAAGGAGATCAGCCCTGGGATTTCTTTGGAGGGAATGATGCTGAAGCTGAAACTCCAGTACTTTGGCCACCTCATGCGAAGAGTTGACTCACTGGAAAAGACTCTGATGCTGGGAGGGATTGGGGACAGGAGGAGAAGGGGACACAGAGGATGAGATGGCTGGATGGCATCACTGACTTGATGGACATGAGTTTGAGTGAACTCCGGGAGTTGGTGATGGACAGGGAGGCCTGGTGTGCTGCGATTCATGGGCTCACAAAGAGTTGGACACAGCTGAGCGACTGAACTGAACTGAACTGAACTGATGGTAGCTCTACTTTTAATTTTTTGAGGAACCTCCATACTGTTTTCCATAGTGGTTGCACCAACTGGCATACACACCAATAGTGTACAAGGGTTCCCTTTTCTCTCCCTGCTTTTACAAGTGTCTCTTTTTCAGTTTTTGTTTGTTTGTTTGTTTTTGCTATTTTAATGATAATGTGTTTGGTGTAGACTTCTGAAGGCTAATCTTGTTGGGACTCTGTGATTCCTAGACCTGGATGTCTGTTTCCATCTCCAGGCTAGGGAAGTTTTCAGCCATTATTTCTTCAAATAAATTCTTTGCCCCTTTCTTACTCTTTTCTCCTTCTAGGACCTCTACAATTCAAATGTTAATATATTTCATGTTGTTCCAGAGGTCTCCTAAGCTATCCTCATTGAAAAAAGTGTTAGTCAATCAGTTGTTTCTGACTCTTTGTGACTCCACGGGCTGTAGCCCACCAGGCTCCTGTGACTGTGGGATTTCCCAGGCAAGAATCCTGGAATGGGTTGCCATTCCCTTCTCTGGAAGATCTTCCCGACTCAGGGATCAAACCTGGATCTCCTGCATTGCAGGCAGATTCTTTACCGTCTGAGCCATTCCTTCAAATATATTTTTTATCTATATTGTATTCTTCACCTCTGCTTGGTTCTACTCTATATTTTTTAACTCTTTGTTAAGTTTCCCATTGCATTTGTGCATTCTTCTCCTGGGTTCTTTGAGCATCTTTATTTTTGTTTATTGCTGTGCTGTGTGGCATATGGGATCTTAGTTCCCTGACCGGGGACCAAACCTGTGTCCCCTGCAGTGGGAGTGCCGAGTCCCAAGCCCTGCACCACCTGGGAAGCCCCTTCTGAGCTTTGTGATAATTACCTTGAACTCTTTATCAGGTGAATTGCTTATCTCCACTTTGCTTAGTTCTTCCAGGATTTTGTCTTGATTCTTCATTGGAACATATTCCTCTGTTTCCTCATTTTGCCTAGTGTTCTCTGTTTATGTATTGGGTAGGTCGGTTACACTTCCTAATCTTGGAAAAGTAGCTTTATGCAGGAAATGTCCAGTGAGTCCCAGCAGCACAATTCCCCTCTGGTCACCAGACCTATATGCTCAAGGGGTGCCCCCTATGTGGACCTTCTCTTGTGGCAGAGCTGGTTATTGTGGGTGCACAAGTGGCCGGGGCCGATCCCTGGCCTGGTTGACTGCTGCCGCTGGTGGGTGGGGCCAGGTCCTGGATCTGGGGCCAGCCCATTGATGGGGTGGGGTGGGCAGGTCCCAGTGTGGCTGTCTCTTTGGTTCAGGGGGCCCTGGAACTAGTGCTGGCCAGCTGGTTGGTAGGTAAGCTCCTGGCACTAATATACTAGATGAAAGACTCCAAAATGGTACTTGCCAGCACCAGTGTCCTTGAGGTAGAACAAGCCCCCCCAAATGACTTGTGCAGTTATGAGAACTATTTGAATATCCTTGTCTACTAGTTCTGTCATTGTGTCATTTTGTGTTGGTTTCAACTGATTGATTTATTTTCTTATTTTGTATCGCATATCTGGTAATTTCTCATTGGATGCCAGATATTGTGAATTTTACCTCCTAGGGTGCTGGTAATTTTTGTATACATAGAAATATTCTTAAGGTTTGCCCAGAATGTGGTTAAGTTACTTGGAAACGGTTCAATCTTTTTGTCTTGCTTTTAGGCTTTGTTAAACGAGACCAGAGCAGCATTTAGTCAGAGACCCCAAGCAGAGTTCATCCAGGACCTGGCAGCATGCAGCTAGAGGTCCACTGGGAAGCTTTAAGCAGGATGGGGCCCCAGCTAATGACCTCTGGATGTTTGTGTGTCCAGGGTTCAGACCACAGACTCCCTTATTTCTTGGGCTGTACCCTCTCCCTAGAGGCTTCTTCTGTGGCTTTGGCTCCCAGTCGTGCATCTCCAGCTTTCTGCTCTTGCTCCTGAACTTGACTTGTGTGGCCCCCTCCCCAGTCTCCAGTTTTGCCAGGAGACGGAAGGGAAAAGTTTTCTGTGACCCTCTTAGGACCCTGACTGGGCCTGACAATTAAGCTGACAGATTCCCAGGAGAAAAGTATACACATTTAGTTCACATAAGTTTTGCATGATGACACAGGAGCCTTCATAAGGAACAAAAAACTGAAGAGACAGTTAGACCTGAGTGTTTTTGTGCTAGGTTTGATGAAGAGTAGCCAGTTGCAAGGAAATGTGACAGGTTAGAGTGAAAGAAAGGTAAGTATAATTAACTAGGGGAACTCGGCAAGGCCCGTTTCTTAGATTCCATCTTGTCATCATTTTGTCTTTGGAGATGAGGAAGCTCCTTTCCTCCGGGTGACCGTCCTGCTTCTGCTATTTTTAAACACGCTCAGCTTAAAATATTTACTATCCAAGGTGCCATATTTTGGGGTAGCACATTCTGAACCCCATCACCAGGCAGCTCCACCTTAGCGTGTGGAGATCCAGACGTTTCACCACCGCCTAACCTGCCCCTCTCTCCTCTCAATAAGAGGCCCCACCAGCCTCAAGGTCAGAAACCATGGGATCAACTTTGATCCCTAATCGCCACCCTGCATCCAATGTGCCAGCCAATCCTTGATGAATTGCTGTAGGAGTTTCAAAATCCAATCGCTTCTTCCCACCTGGTGCAAACCACCATTATCCTTATGAACCTGCACAGCTCAGATAGGTCTCGAACCCAGCCAAAAACCAGACTTGAACTCATGGGCTGGGACACGAACCTACAGTCTTTTAATTGAGATTGTACACCTGGTCTCAGGAGGTTAATGGTTAACTTAATGACGCTCAGGTTCTTTATGTCTCAGTGCAGAAGGAATTCAGCGAGAGGCAAAGGAATAGGTAAGTGGATTTATTTAGAGAGATACATATCCCATAGGCAGAAAGCAGTTCATCTCGGAAGGTGAAAGCGGCTCTGGGAGAAACTATCTTAGAAGGCAGGAGGCCCTGAAACATGGTGTGGTTAGTTTTTATGGAGTGGGTAATTTCATGGGCTAATGAGTGGGAGGATTACTCCAACTATTTCAAGGAAGGGGTGGGAACTTCCAGGAACTGGCCACTGCCTACTTTTTTGCCTGTTATGGTCCACCTTGGAACCGTCCTGGTGCTTGTGGGTGTGTCATTTAGCTAATTGTATTACAATCAGTGTATAACGAGCCTCAAGGTCTATTGGAAGGCGAATCTTTCGGCATCTTGGACCTCGTTGGTTCTAACCAGTTTATGTCATATCTGTGAGGCTGTGTTTTTCTTAAAAAGTTGTGCCCTGGCCCCTTCCCTCCTATTTCACTTAACCTGGGTTATTTAGAATCCCCCTCCTGCCCCCACTCCCTCATACATGTCTGATGCTTCAGCCAGAGGGATCTTGTGAACATGTAAATTACAGTCTTTCAGGTCCCTGCTTTAAACCCTCCAGGTTTCCCGTCAGATCTCTAGCCAAGGCCTGTGAGACTCAATGGGGCAGCCCTCTGATGTTTGTCCAGTCTCCTTTCCTTCCTTTCTTTCCCTTTCTCTTCCCAACCCTCTCTCCCCTCCCCCATTTCTGGCTCACTTTCAATGAACAAAGTGGCCTTCCCAGAGAGGCATTTCCTGACTGCTCCTCAAACAGAAACCCCCATTTCAACCCTGCATCACTCCAGCCACTGACTCATCTCATTCTCCTTCACAGATCTTACACCCCCTCCCCTTCCCATCCCATAGTACATTGATTGTGTCTCTCCCAGGAGAAAAGTGCTGAGTGGGCAGGGACTTTATTTTCTACTAAATTTCAAAGCTTGAAACAGTGCATATGGAGTTACCCTGCAAATACTTATTGAAACAAATGAATGGAGTGAATGACCTTGGAATTTCAGGGGCCGCTTGGGTCACAAAGACCTTGCCTTGCTCTTTCCAGGGTGAGGCCAGTTGGGGGTGGCAGCAGTTTGGGTTTCTGAAGTTGGAGAACTAAGTCTTTGGAACAGGCTGCCTTGGCTTTTCCTCCATCCCAGGCTGGGCCCTGTAGTTACAAACAAGCAAAAATCCACCCTATTTGTTCTTGGAGGAAACTGTAAAGTCACTACAAATTGGAGCACAGATGCTGCAGTTTGCAAGGTTAGGTGTGCTATTTAGTTATGGCGATCAGGAGCTCCTCTAGCCTGCCTGTGCCCTTGAAGCATTAGAGGAAATGTTTTCCCTAAATGTGCATTTAGACCAAAGCTGTGGCTGTCCCAACATGCTGTCACTTTGAAGCTGAATAACCCAGAAGACAGGAAGTATGCATAACTTAGTATGATTGCCTTGCCAGACTCGAAGCAGGGCCTCATCCATTCATTCAACTAGTCAATACTGAGCACCTCCTGTAGGCCCAGCTCTGGATTCCAGAGTGGACAAGCTTGATGCAGACTCCAAGGGATGGGATGCATGTTCTTGCTGCAGGAATGGCTTGAGTCTTGGGTTGAAGGGAGGAAATGACATTCTTTCTGAGGTTGTGGATGAGGGTGATGAGAGACCTGGAGATGTGAGCAGGAGGGAAGTCGTGGAGCAGTAACTGCTGCTAGTGGGGACATTATCATACCCTCTCAGGGCTCTTCTGGTTGTCTCCCAAAACTTCAGTAACATTCTTGGGGTTTCCAGGTGTGCACTGGTGCAGGGAGAAGGGGTGAAACAGAGAAGGTAAGGGAGAAGGTGATGGCACCCCACTCCAGTACTCTTGCCTGGAAAATTCCATGGATGGAGGAGCCTGGTAGGCTGCAGTCCGCGGAGTCGCAGACATGACTGAGTGACTTCACTTTCACTTTTCATTTTCATGCATTGGAGAAGGAAATGGCAACCCACTCCAGTGTTCTTGCCTGGAGAATCCCAAGGACAGCGGAGCCTGGTGGGCTGCCGTCTATGGGGTCGCACAGAGTCAGACACGCCGGAAGCGACTTAGCAGCAGCAGCAGCAGCAGCAGAGAAGGTAAGAGGTGAGCAGGAGCAGCAAACAGTAGAGAAGTGGACGCAGGCGGGAGTGACAAGTGGATATCCTGAGGCATCTCCCGCCACAGAATACCCAGAGTGCTCTATAAGAGATAATGATTTTTTAAGACACAACTATTTTTTAAATGCATGTCTTGCATGTCTGTTTTCAGAATGAATGAATGCAAGGAAAATCTTCAGGCTGTCAAACAGAAAAGGGGAAGCCTGAGTGTTAGGGAGCCCTGAAGCTTTGGGGAGACCTCGGGTCCTTTGCACATACATTTCCATGACCGAGATCAGAGTTTCTCAGTAGCAGCACTGTTGACATTTTGGGCCAGATTATTTTGGGTTGAGGAGGGGCTGTCCTGTGCATTGTAGGATTTTTGGCAGCAACCTTGGCCTCTAACCACTAGATACCAAAGCAACTCCCTTCCCCAGTTGTGACAACCAGAAATGTCTCCTGGAGGACACAGTAGTCCAGGCCTAGAAATAAAGCCCTAGAGGCTTGGCTGTTGAAGGCTCCATGAGGAAGAAAGAGATAGGTTGTGAGCACTCATGGTAGGGAGTCATAACTGAGACCTTTATAAAAACAAAACAAAACATAAAACAAGGCTCTCAAAGCTACACCTCTTGTGAAAGGGTAGAGAAAAGCATTCACCAGTGGCAAAGAGAAATGATCAGAACATTTGTCTATTTCAGCTTGTGTTCAAGTTAGAAAGAAAAGCCTTTAGGTTTATAACCACAGGCCTGCCCATGCAGAGGTCAAGGAAACTCCCAGTAGTAAAATTAACTCCAAGTGTGTTGGTAGCCCCTAAGGCACCTGGCTAAAGCAAAGGCAAAAGCAAATTCTCTTGGGAAGGACACACTCTCCCTCAACTCCCGCTGTGCAGGTTTTGTATGGGTGAAAGTGAAGTCGCTCAGTCGTGTCCGACTCTTTGCGACCCGTGGACGTAGCCTACCAGGCTTCTATGTCCATGGGATTCTCCAGGCAAGAATACTGGAGTGGGTTGCCATTTCCTTCTCCAGGGGATCTTCCCGACCCAGGGATGGAACCTGGGTCTCCCGCATTGGAGGCAGATGCTTTAACCTCTGAGCCACTAGGGTAGAACCCAGCTACGCTTGAATCTGCAATACAAAATTACAAAGTACATGAGGAAAAAAACTGCTCATGAGTGAGTCAGTAAAACAACAAATCGCCAAATTAGACCTTCAAGATGTAAGATACTGGAATGGTCAGATCCAGAATTTTTTTTTTTAATTGTTTAAACTAGAAAATTAAAAATGTGGCCAGGAAAAGCAGGCAAATACGAAAGTGAACACATAGACTCAGAAATGAAAATGATAATGTTGCAATGTAAAACCTAATGGACAGGTTAACTAGCAGATTAAATACAACTGAAGAGATAGTTAGTGAACTGGAAAATAGTTTGAAGATATCATTAGCCATATTACAGCACAGAGAGAAAAATATGAACAAGAGGAAAAAAAAGACATGGGATATAGAATAAGGAATTTCACAAATGCCTTCTAGGAATTCCAGAGGAGATAATTGAGGGGATTGAGCAAGGTAACAATAATGTTGATTAGGAATTTTCCAGAAATTGTAAAAAAGACAAATCCTGGGAAGGAAGCATGAAGAATTCAAGCAGAGTAACTAAAGAGAAACCCAGACAAACACTGAGGCAGGACTGTAGAAATCCAGAGACCTTAAAAGAAACTGGAGAGGAAAAAAAAAATCATGTTACAAATGACTCCAGGATAAAACTGTGAAACATGAACACTTGTCCTTGGGAACCCCAGATATTACCTAAGGAAAGGGTACTTAGGAGAAATCCTGACTACTACATGAGCAGGTTGAGCCTCAGACTGTTACTGACAAATTATTAAAAGAAATATGATCTTAGTGTTCTCTCAAGGCGAGTGGTGGTTTCACAGCCCAGTGTGTTGTGTAGGGGTGAAGTGGACGCACTCAGTACTCTCTGGACAGCCCACAGACCGTAAGAGGTTACTTTTTCCTGTAGTGGGCAGAGAGCCATCTTTGGAACACTTTCTGGACACCGTTGGGGGGTGGGCACTGAACATGAGGCAGTGTGAGAATTAGGGGGCCTGGAGTGGACTCCGGGGGCAACAGAGATGGCCAGGGAACTATCTCTGGACCTTCCACCCTGTGTGCGGCCACTGCCTTCATCTGAAGAATGTGAGGGGCCACTTTTCCAATCCACAAAGGCTTCCTGGAGGAGGTGATGGGCTGCAAAAGGAAGCTGAGAATGGTAGTTTGGGGAAGGAGAGGCGGGTCTGCCCGCCTGCAGCAGGGAGGGAGAAAGAGGCGGGAAAGGCTGAGGGGACTCCTGGGAACTGTCTCTATTTCTGGCTAAGTGCACCATCTCCCACCCACGTCACACACACCTCATACACACACATCCCCCTTTCCATTCTTGCTATGAATTTCTCACCAAACAAGCTTCATTAATCGTCTAATAACCAGATTAATTAAGGACGCTGAAAGTAAACATCAAGAAGGTAATTTGCTCCTGATTACTGCTGTAATTGCGGGAGGATGAATTCATTTGCATATGCAAAGAAGCCCCCAAACACAGCAAGGACAAGGAAAGAAGTAATGGGGTATCTGACCCGCACCCCTCCTTCCCTCTCTTTCACTTCCTGCCCCCGCCAGCCCCCTCCGCATCTCTCTTGAACGCTGGTGGAGAGGCCGGCTGTGTTCCCCACCCGCAGCCGGCGATCCCTGCTCCCCAAGGCCCTCAGCCCAGGCCTGCTCCTGCAGCTCCTTTCCCTCCCCAAGATGTGGGTCTTATAAAACAGGGATGGGGAATTCTAGCCCGCCTGGGCCATTCCTGAGAGATACTGGCAACACACCTGCCCCGCATCGATTTTCTTAACTGTGAAATGGATTCGCAATCTACTCTCCGTATCCCTTAGGAGGACTCAAGTAAGGAAGAGCTAGCGAAGGAGCCTTTCATAACTTCTAAAGCACTGGGCCAAAGTTTGCTGGGCCTTATTTTTCGCATGGGCCTGGGATCTGCTGAAGGTGAATTTTCAAAGGCCCCTCAGAATCCTGCCTCATCAGGAAGCCTTCCGGGATTGTGCCCTTCACGAACTAGCTTCTCTCTGGGGCCCGCAATTTGTTCTTTTCTGTGGAAGAGCTGCCCCTTGTCTCCCGCTAGAACCCCTTACCTTGGAGGTTGGGGAAGGGTAACAGCCGCAGGGTACCTCCTCCCTTCCCCCTCGCCAAGACTTAAGCTCCTGCTTGAGGGGGTGTACCTCGTTCTGGGGCGCCTCCTGCACCCCAGGACCTCAGACGCCAAATTGTTTTCTGATGGCGGCCTCTGTCTCTCCTGAACTCAATTTGCGTTTTCAAAGCAGCTAATAGACGCATTAAAAAATCCATTTTCACTCGGGATTGAATCTGACTGAAGCGAGATCAATGCGCAGAGGCTGCTCTCCTCCCCCACTGTCTCCCCTCTTTCCCACCCAGCTCGCGTTGCCATGGCGACCGCGGAAGGCACCGCGCCCAACCCGATTCTGGCCGGCGGATCTGCGGGGCTCCGCGCGGGCAGGGAGGCGTGGGGGGGGGTGCGGGGTTCTCTGCTCCCCAACACCCTGCCAGCGCCTCCCCCACGCCCCATCCCGACAGTCGCGGTCAGCTTGGCTACTTGGGTCTGAATCCTGTCTCCATCATTCAGTACTGTGTGGTCTTGGGCAGGTTAGTTAACATCTCTGTGCCTCGGTTATCTCATCTAAAGTGGGGC
Organism: Madoqua kirkii; assembly: GCA_006408675.1. NCBI lineage: Eukaryota > Metazoa > Chordata > Mammalia > Artiodactyla > Bovidae > Madoqua > Madoqua kirkii. Next base: position 21,313 of record SJYC01137417.1, read on the forward strand.
TAGTAATTGTGCTGACCTCAGAGCCCGGTCCTGGGGATTAAATGATTTAAGTGTACGGGGGTGGCATGCAAGGAGCGCACAGGCACACAGGGCGTCAAGAAGTGTCAGCTCTTCTGTCTCAAGCCTTCTGCCGCAGCCTTTATGGAGGGGGAGGCCTCCCAGGCCTGTCTCTCCTTTTCGCTTTGAGAGCAGCCACAGCCCAGGAGCTCCTCCTGATCTCGCCAGAAGCAGGGGCAGGACAAACCTCGCTCGTGTTTTCCTTCTGTGCTCCAGCCTTTGTGAAACAGGACACCGGTGTGGGCACGGAGGTCACCTCTCATCACCATTTCCTGACCACTCTCTGGCCCCAACTGCCATCCTCTGGCCCCAGCGCCCCCTGGTTTTGCCCTCAAGCCCTCCGGCTGCCTCTGAAGCCTCTTGCCTTTGCTCTGGTCTCCAGAGAGATCCTTAGTGTACACTGGGTGGGGTGGGGAATAACTGGCCTGGCCTGGCTTTTGGATGAAACAGACGCTGGAGCTGGAGGGACCGGGGGCCCAGGCTATACCCCTCCTGGCAGCAGTTCTTCATTAGCGTGCACCTTTGGTTCTGTGTGGCTCGGCCCAGCAACGCAACAGTGCAGTATCCCTCTGCGGAGAAATGGGCTTTGAAGTCTCAGGAAGCTGTTCGGTTCTCAGGGTCTCCCCAAGCTGGCCAGAGCTCCCAGGCCATCTCTCAACAGGAAGGTCAGCCTCTTACACACACACACATACACACACACACACACACACAGAGCATAAGACAAGCCCCTGTCACCAAAAGCGGGGAGTCCCCTCCCCTCCATTATCTTTCTCAGCCTCCTCCCCACCTCTGGTGCCCCACATGGAGCCAGGGTGGTTGGAGGCACAGAGAAAATCCTGTCTCCACTGAACTTCACTGGTGTCTTTGTCCTGAATCAATTGACCGTATATGGGTGGGTCTATTTTTGGGTTTTCTCTGTTCTCTTCTGTTGGTCTATTTACCCTTAAACCGTTGTCACAGTGTCTTAATTGCTGTAGCTGTATGCTGCTGCTGCTAGGTCACTTCAGTTGTGTCCAACTCTGTGTGACCCCATAGACGGCAGCCCACCAGGCTCCCTCATCCCTTGGATTCTCCAGGCAAGAACACTGGAGTGGGTTGCTGTTTCCTTCTCCAATGTATGAAAGTGAAAAGTGAAAGTGAAGTTGCTCAGTCATATCCGACTCTTAGCGACCCCATGGACTGTAGCCTACCAGGCTCCTCCATCCATGGGATTTTCCAGGCAAGAGTTCTGGAGTGGGGTGCCATTGCCTTCTCCGTAGCTGTATAGAAAGTTTTAAAATCAGGTAGTTTAAGTCATCCATCTTTGTTCTTCATAATCTGCATGCATGCTCACGCTCAGTCCTGTCCGACTCTTTGCGACCGCATGAACTGTAACCCTCCAGACTCCTTTGTCCATGAAGTTTTTCAGGCAAGAATACTGTAGTAGGTTGCCATTTCCTTCTCTAGGGAATTTTCCTGATCCAGGGATCTAACCCACATCTCTTGGGTCTCCTGAATTGGCAGGCAGATTCTTTTACCACTATGCCACCTGGGAATCCATCTTGACTGTTTTGGGTCTTTTGCATTTTCATACACATTTTAGAATAGCCTCATCAGTTTCCACAAAAAACTTGCTGGAACTTTGACTGGGATTGTGCTGAATCTACAGATCATTTTGGGGAGAATTGACACTATCAATATTGAGTCATCTAGTCCAGGAACACGGTGTAGCTCTCCATTTATGAATGTCTTCCTTAATTTCTCTCGGCATCCTGCTTTCTGTTTTAAAGCCCACTGCATTCTGGCACCTGGTGGAAATTAACTTCCATCTCTGTGACTGCTGTTGCTTGAAAGGAGTTTGTTGTCTTGTTGCAGCTCTTCAGAGAGAAACCCAGGGACAGACGAGGTCCTGGGAGAGGGAAGGGGTGAGTAGAGAGATCTAAGGAGGGAAGGGGGCACCCGGGACCACAGCCTCAGTCCTGACCCCTGAACACCCCTCTGCTCTGTGGGAAGTCTCCAAGCTCAGCAATTTCCCAAGCACTTCATTTCAGTTTTCCTATCTGTAAAATGGGAGTGTTGTCTCAGTGTGAGATAGCAGATGTGAGGAGTGAAGATTATGTATTGCAGGGCACTTATTACATGCTTGAGAAATCATACTGGTGTTTGTTTCTGCCCTCAAGGGAAGACCTATGCTACCAATGTGGACACAGAACTGGAAAGGACCAGGCTCATGACCACCTCTTCCAGTGGTGCTTTTTTTCCCTTTTAAGGACAAACTGAGAGTATGCCTTAGTAATCAAAGAGATGGAAAAAGAAAGATGATATGTGTGCAGAAAGTTTGACTAGTGTAGGAGGCCTGATTCAACTAGCTTGCAGACTTTTTGTTTATTTGGCTGTTACTTGTGGTATGTGGGATCTCTGATCCTCTAGTAGGGGCTTAGGGCTTCTATTGAACCCAGGCCCCCTGTGTTGGGAGTGTGGCTTCTTAGCCACTGGATCACCAGGGAAGTCCTGATACTAACTTTCTACTCCTATTGTTAACCACTAGACTGTTTATTCTTTCAATTCATTTGCATTCCTTCCTTCTGTCCATCCATCCATCTAGTTTCTGGTATGCATGGTGAAGGAGTCCTTGGGCCTAGAAAAGAAAACAATAGTCTCAAAGGCCCTTGCTGAGTCATCTAACTTTGGGGAAAACAAAGTTGTCAGTTCAGTTGCTCAATCGTGTCCAACTCTGCAACCCCATGAATTGCAGCACGCCAGGCCTCCCTGTCCATCACCAACTCCCAGAGTTCACGCAAACTCATGTCCATCAAGTTGGTGATACCATCCAGCCATCTCATCCTCTCTTGTCCCTGTCTCCTCCTGCCCCCAATCCCTCCCAGCATCAGAGTCTTTTCCAATGAGTCAACTCTTTGCATGAGGTGGCCAAAGGATTGGAGTTTCAGCTTTAGCATCATTCCTTCCAAAGAACATCCAGGACTGATCTCCTTCAGAATGGACTGGTTGGATCTCCTTTCAGTCCAAGGGACTCTCAAGAGTCTTCTCCAACACTGCAGTTCAAAAGTATCAATTCTTTGGCACTCAGCCTTCTTCACAGTCCAATACA